>VZTO01015033.1:27995-96009 GCA_013400615.1 Syrrhaptes paradoxus
TCTTTACAGTGAGGGTGACAGAGCACTGGAACAGGCTGCCCAGAGAGGTTGTGGAGTCTCCTTCTCTGGAGACATTCAAAGCCTGCCTGGATGCGTTCCTGTGTGATCTGATCTAGGTGTTCCTGCTCTGGCAGGGGGTTTGGACTAGATGATCTTTTGAGGTCCCTTCCAATCCCTAATAATCTGTGATTCTGTGATTCTGTGAATTCAATTCACAACTGTAAGCAGAGATGTATTTGTAACTCTAGCTTGCCTTCTAGACAGTCACCTCACTGTAATACCCTTATGTTCTGTGAAATAGGTAGGCACACCATGCTCTCTTCATGTTGTGGGCAGTCCAATATTACAGTGTGATCCAATCCAAGTCTTGCACTGTCCAGCTTTTCAGAAGCCATGGTGATTTTGTTTGTCAGCTACCATAACCTTTGTCAGCTACCATAACCTCTATCAGCTTGTGGGCTGATAATGCACATCAACAGTTTACATTTTTACAGCCTCACAGTAAGTAGTTTTACAATGTATTATTTTCACAGTGTTGTTTCTCCAGTCTATGCTGCTGTTGATCAGTGTTGCTAGGAGTCCATCAAAACTCTCCATCACAGATTTGAAATAGTACTGGTGGATGATTTCATAATATAATTATTGACATGACAGATGAAAAACTGAGAATTTTTTTTTTTCAGTTTTTAGAACAGCAGTCATATTTTTTCTTCATCCTAAACTATTGAGGAAAGCTACAAACAAGTTCCGGAGGATTAAGAGTCTACCCCTCCACTCCCTCAGCTGTGCACAGTGTCTTTGCTAAGGGTTAATAAAAGTTCTACATCAGTTGCCAGAGATTAATATGTATCAGCTCTTCTCTTGGCAAGTCTAGAGCATTGTGTATTACTTACAAAATGTCTGGGGCCTATGAATTAAGGCACTGAGATTTGAAGTGGTTTTGGTTTTTGCAGCCTTTCCCCCATTGCCCACAAGGTTTGCATTATTTTTTCAACTTTATGTTTTCCCTGTTGGTATCTGCCCCTTCAGCACTGTTGGATCAAATATTGTCTTAATTCCTGAGATCCTTCAACTTAAATCTTTACTTTTTCCATCAGTGCATATCATTGGTATGACTTTTATTGGACAGCTCTGTTGCATTTGCTATTCAGGTTTTGTTTTGGTTTTCTCTTCCTGGTTCTCCTTTAAACAGAAATTGCATCCCCCAACCACCATCTCATTTTTTAATGGGGAATCTTTTATACCACCTGCACTATATGTGAAGTACATACCTCTTCTATTATTTCTTTGTTTTGGCTAAAAATTATGCTTTTGTATTGACTTACCTGATAGTCATAGAGTAAGTTTAAGAGAAGATATAGTGTTATTGGTGACATTACTGACATCACTATACCAGTATTTCATTCTTCTTTTCCTCCAGTGAAGCTGTATTCTTCTTTTCACCTTCCCCTTTCATTTTTCTCTTACTTCTCTTATCCCGTGTCTTGTTTCTACTGTCTCCCTAGGCCTACCAGATTTTTGTCTGGAAATGCCACATTCTCAGAAGTCAAACTTTCATATTTTGAATTCTTTGGTTCTGCATTCTGCTCACAACTGACACCCTTTCTTCCTAAGAATCACACCCTCTTGCTTGTTTTGGGCTTTATACGCTGCCCTCATAGTTTTTGTTCAATGTGTTTATGTACCCTGAACAAAGCCCTTACATGTAAATTAACTAACTGATCTTTTATGAAAATACCTCCTTACTGATGGGTTGCAGCTTCAGCTATTGTTCAAGCCATGTGCATGCAAACTAGCATTCTGCAGCCCTCTCTGAACAGTTCTCCTCCATCTGTCTGACTGCATCTGCCGGTCTCTCTATGATAAGTATAGACATGTGCAAGCCAGCACTTAATATTCAGGCATGGGGACTGAAATCAGCCTAATAATTCTATAAATGCGTATCTTGACATGAAACGGTCATTAGTCTGCAGAGAGATCTGTGCTGTTGTAACTAATGAATTTACAGTAGATGGAACTGGATATTACATTGCTGTAGTCATGCAGCCTCCCCCAAGCCATACCCCCGCCCACTCCTGAGTCACTTGGTGCCTGGTGTGATTGTTTCCCCTCCTGGGTCATATATCAACCTAGGGTGAGTCAGGAATGGACTGTGAAAGTGGTGAACCCAAGTGTCAAGGTGTCTCCTTGGCATATCTGGCTTCTGTTTTCCATTATGGTGGTGAACCTGAGTGTTGAGGTACCCCCTCAGTATACCTGGCTCTCTATTTCCCCATTATGGTGGTGAATCTGGGAGTTAAGGCACTCCCATAACGCACCTGACTCCGTCTTTCCACATTACTGGAGGCAACAGTAACAGTCAATCACCTCCTGAACAACACGGTATGTCTGTACCTGGGTCAGAGCCAAAAGGGTGAATTATACACTTTAGTAACTAGTGAAACACACCAAAATATTACATCATCTGAGGTGGACTGAAATGGAAAACTACCTGACAAAAGTCAACAATTTCAGACCCTATAAATTGCAACTCTAAGCAAGACCTTTTGAGCTCTTCTGGATCACAACAGGTTGTGTCCAGCATCTCCCCTGAGCAGGGACGCCTCTTGGGTACAGCCTCCTTAGAGCAAAAAAGTTTCAGGAGCATCTGCCAGCATAGTCAAAGCAAGGCCAGGGCAAATACCAGCTTCTCAAGGCTCAACTATCACCTGTTGAGGAATGTTGATGCGTTGTGAGTATTTACTCAAAAATCGAGAAGGAATAGGAAACTTTTAACTACGGGCTAGTCTCCTCTATCTACCTCTCTATATAGAGAAAGAAGAGAGAACTTTTAACTATAGGCTAGTTTCCTTACTTACATATTTCACTGGATCCAAGTATTTCCATGGTGTTCGTGTGTTTTATGTTTATAGATATATACTTAACATACCTTGTAATAAGGTAATGTTCATCTTGTCATTTTTGAATCTGTAATTAAGTCGCTATTTTAATCATAACATATTTTACTGAATCACCTTGTTAATGTTTAAATAGATTAATGATTGAGTGCTGCTAAAATTTAACCTCTGATTTACCTCACACCATTAATAAATCTTAAATTATTACTAAGTCGTAACTGTGTGAACTATTCCATCCACGATAATTGCACAGCATTGTACAATGGCAGAACTCATGGCAGAAAGGAAAAAGAAAGGAAAGTATTCTACCTTTATGGATGCTTCAGTGACAAAAGTCTTCCTTTGGTGACAGGGATATCTCCTTGTTAATATAGTGCTCCTCTTGTAAAGCTCATAACTTCCTAACCACAAAGTTGAATCTTGCTATTCTTACATGCATCAGATGATAATTAACTGAGAGGACTGGAACAAATTTCAGTCACTGACCTAGCCCCCTTTAGCCCTGCTTCCTATGTCTTTGCCTGCTATTGCTACAATGGCCTGCTGAAGAAAACTTTGGTTTTCTCCAGTATTTTATGAGGTTAGGGTAAGTAACAGGGTGGCTTGAAAGAAACAAGATATGTACCTCTAGGCAGCTGAATGCTTGCACCTTTTCTACCACATAACCTGCAAAGAGGGCATAACCCCCTTCAGTGATTCTAACATTGAAAAGATGCCTGTTACATTATGTGAAAAAGACAAGTTACTATTACATTTTTGTCACTTTTATACCTATCTTTGTTTTTATTTAAGTTGGCAGGATTTTAGTTTAAAAGATATTAAAATGTTGCTGATCTGTCAAAGCAGTCCTCAAATAAGAGGGTAAATCATTCTGTCTTTTCTCTGATCCAGCCCAAATCCTGTTGTCCCCTACTTGCTTTTAATTGTTAAGTTCCTTGGACAAGTTTCCTTGCTAAGTTCCACACTCACCCTGGCTTTCATTAGTTTATCCTCTCTCCTTACTTGGAGACTGCTGACTACTTGTTTGGTGCCTGCAGTCACTTGGGGTCCAACAATTTTTTCATTGACTTTGATCATTGATGAGTGTTAAATGACTACCCCAAAATACAAAATCTGTGGGAAGGTAATTGGAAAGGATCTACCCTGCTTCAAAAGAAATAGTACCTGCCATGCAATACCTTAGGGAAACAGAACAATCATAGTTACTCCCAGTTCTATTTATTCCTCCATGTCCTAAATAGAGGAGACAACCTCTGCTCTTAAGGGCTTTGATTACTATTATTTGATTACTCTTACTATTTGATTAATATTCACAAAAAAACTTTAAATTTGTTCCCATTGTTATTAAGGAGATACATAGAGAGAAAGATGATGTAGAATAAGACTCTGATGTATGACAAAAATTAGAAAATTGTTTTTATTAGTGGTTATATTATGATGTATTTATAATTATGATGTTAAAACCAGTTTGGTATTCCTGAAAGGCTAAGACATAATTTTTGGCAATAAAATTTCTGCAGAGGAAAAACATCTCTCATGACACCTCTTAGTCATACTGTTAGAGAGGAATAATAAAATTGGTTTATGCTACTCTTAAATCTGCTGAGAAATATACCTGGGTTTGTTTGCTTGTTTGTGTAATGTGAGGCTTAAAATCAGTTAGAATTCTTCTTTTTTTCCTTTCTGAAGAAATCTTCACAGAATAAAAATAAAAGAAACACAAAACTCAGCAAGGCTTGAACAGTTCAGATGCAGATCACCACTGTGGAAAAACTAAATCATTAAAATCCATTCTTGAACACTATGAAGCATGAAGACTTCTTAAAATTTACTTTCTATTGAACCACTTTAAATTTCTCACTGAGGTATTGCAATATTTCATAAAAATTAATAATGTAGTTAAGCTTTTTCCTGTTTAAAAATGTATTTAAATTTTAAAATCAATTCAAAGTCTTTGTAAGATGTCATGTGCATTAGCTTTTACTGTCAGACAATACATCAAAGAAAACATAACATAGCAAGCAAGCAACTGACTCTTTGGTGTTGGCAACAAGAGCCTTTTATAAACACATTAATGACAGAGATAGTGTTTTTCACTCAGTATGCACTGAGGCATAATGAGTTTTGGGCCCCAAACTGAAATATATTTTTCTCTGCAAAGCACAGTCATTTAAAGAAAACATTGATTTGTTACCTGGTTTGTTGATACTTTATGATGAGTTTTTTCAGAGCCAACTTATCTTACTTTTCAGATAATAAATAATACACAAAGGAAAGAAAATAATACACACATGCAAACAAGACCACACATATGTATATTTATTTTTTTAATGGAATAATATCCTTATTGAATGCTGACATTGCATAGGTGATGCACAAGGACTCACAGGATCAGAAACAGACATTAACTAATCCTATTTTCACTTAGTAATGTAACCAATTTATTAAGGATAAATAGCTTTCTGCATTTAGAAAACCCTCAATATGTCATTTGTATATATATATTATTTTATATTTTATGATTATTCCTCACAGATGGAGGAATAAGTGGATTATAGGCACATATCATTGGTATATATGAATTTGATCAAGTTTGAAATATTGTTTTTATATGTAGTGATGTAATCTTTAACAAGACTTTGTAGAAATAGATGTAATTTTAATATACATTCAGCACTGATAAATATCATTAGGTAGTCAGTCATCTGACTAATCCTGAAAGTCAGTTGTTCGTTCTAGATGAGTCATGAGTGACCACCAGATTGTCAATGAGGAATAAGAATCCTCCCAAGAGTAGACCCTCAATGAAAAAAACTAGAGAAAGGAATGTCACAATCCTAAAAGAGATTCACCAAATCTGTGTCTGGAGGAAACTTGCCTTCCCCATTGAATATATAGAATCATAGAATAGTTTGAGTTGGAAGGGACTCTTGAAGGTCATCTAGTCCACTTTCCCTGCAATTAGCAGGGACATCTTCAACTAGATCAAGTTACTTGGAGCCCCCTCCAACCTGACCTTCAATGTTTCCAGGAATGACGCATCTACAGCCTCTCTCGGCAATGTGTCGCAGTGTGTCATCACCCTCATTGTAAAAATTTATTCCTTATATCTAGTCTAAATCTACTCTCTTTTAGTTTAAAACCACTAGCCCTTGTCCTACCACTACAGACCCTGCAAAAAATTTGTCCACATCTTTCTCTTAAGCCCTTTTTAAGTACTGAAAAGCCACAATAAGGTCTCCTTGGAGCCTTCTCTTCCCCAGGCTGAACAAACCCAACTCTCTCAGCCTCTCTTCGTAGGAGAGGTACTTCAGCCTTCTGATTTTTCTGGCCCTCCTCTGGACCTGCTCCAACAGATCCATGTCTTTCCTGTGCTGAGGACTCCAGAATTGGACATAGTACTGCAGGTGGGATCTCACAAGAGCAGAGTAGAGGGGTAAAATCACATCCCTCAACCTGTTGATCACACTTCTTTTGATGCAGCCCAGGATATGATTGGCTTTCTGGACTGTGAATGCACATTGTCAGCTCATTCCCAGTTTGTCACGCACCAGTATCCCCAAATCCTTTACCGCAGGGCTGTTCTCAATCCCTTTATTCCCCAGCCTTTATTGATATCAGGGATTGCCCTGACCCAGGTCCAGGCCTCTCACCTGGAGTAATCTAAACATATAAACAATCTAAACGATAAACATACAGAGTAATCTAAACAATAAACTCAGATTAGAATGCTAACAGTTAGAAGATTTACACTGGATGAAATAATTTTTCCAAAACAGGTTCTGACTCTGATTTCCTTTTTCACTTGTTTTTCCTATTACTTCATAGCACAAATCATGGTGAAAGACATTTAAGTAAGACTAGGGAAGAGGAAACACTGACTGATGGAAGATGAAGCAATATTATACAAGCTTGCTATAAAGCCTCCTGCCTGAGAGAACTGGGGAAAATGACCAAGATCTCTCAAAATTTCTACAGGTTCTCTTGGTGTTAAATGTGGTTGCAGCCTGACAGCACCATACATGCAATGAACTCACTCTTCTGTTTATCTGGAATTTAAATCTAATAAAATTATGACCAAATACACAAAGATTCCTATCATTCATATGGGTACATGCATGTGTGTGTGTACACATAAAGTCACTTGTTTAATTGGCTTTAGGAACTGTCTGTTCCCTGCTGTTTCTAGGGTTTTCTGGGTAGAATTAATGTACCTTGCTTTTCACTCTGTTTTATATAGTATTTAAATAAAAAAGCTCATTGGGCAGCTGTGGAGGAAGTGAAGTAATCTTTAAGTCTATGGAACAGCTTGTCTAAAGTCCAGGCCAAGTAAGGAGTCTGGATGAATTTGCTGAAGAAATGTTCTACAAATGTGAAGCTGGGTTTAAGAAACCATTTTTCTGAGACGAAAATAGCATTTGAAACATAGTAAGGAGATACTTTAAGAATCTGTGAAAGCTTTTCTGAATCAAGACTTTTTTCCCTATTTTCTAAACTCTTGTATTTATACCTTTTCTCAAACTATTCTTCTCTCTCCCTAAATTTCTTGTTTTCTTTTCTTTCCTCTTCTTTCTGGATACTCTTCTGAGTGTTCTCTCCTTAGCTGTGTATTTTGCCCTGCTGCTTCTTTTAAAGTTGGTGGCAAATCTCTTTCAGTGTGAGAAAGATCAGCTTTCACTCCTTTGCATCTCTGCATTTTACCATCTCTAATAGCTCGTAGCAAAATCCCACTGACTGTGGCTCAGATCTCTGAAGTGCTGGTACACTGTGCTTTTGAGTTTTGATCCCAGTCAGATAATTTTTTTGACAGCCAGAACTCTATCAAAATGGAAGCACTACTGTGCTGAAAAAAACCCACAGATTATAAACTATCTTTTATTCTTTTGAACTAGTGATGAATGTTAAGATTTCTTGTGTCATGTGAAGTCTCTTTTTCAACTACTTATCTTCTTTCAGGAATCATACTCATGCAGTTCATTAATTCTACCCACTCAGTAAGACAAGCTAAAAAGAAAGCAGAGCAAGGCAGAAAGTAGCACCTCTTCAGTTTAGCTCATGGAATTTCTTCACCAACTATCTCAATAAAATGAAGGTGAAGAATTCTGGGATATTTATATTGATATGACTTGTATCAATAAAAGATACAGAAGTCAACACTGTTACTTGCAATGATTTGTTTCCATGTCTCATGATAGTAAAGGTAAACATAGCAGGATACCATCATCTCATGTTCTGCTTGATATCTTTCTTAATAATTTGCTTTATAATCTAATTATCACAAGGAGAAACTTTATCATGATTATACATTTTACCTTAGCTTAAATACCTGTGGATAACTTTTGCATTAGGCATAGGACCTGAATGTTTTATGTTTAATCTGAAATTTGATTTTGTTTGTTTGCATGTCTATGTCTATACATGTGTGTATATAGGTACATACAAATCTACACATATGTATGCATACACATATGTAAGAGAGAGAGATATGCCATGAACAAGTGGCACTTTTTGTCCTTTAAGTGAAAATACGTTAGGTTAAAAGGAACATAATGTGGCAGATTGTGGTGACCCTGGGACTTACCAACATCTAAACTTATTCTTGAAGGCATTGTTTAGTGCCTTCAAGTAGGAAAAAAGATTTCTTTCATGGTATTACTTTACGTTGTCTGCAACAACAAATTATATATAGGTTGAAGAAGTATGAGAGAGATAATCTTTTTGCATGCCTCTGTCCTGGGTTAAGCAGAGACAGACTGATTAAACTCTGTTAACTTTCTTTTTTCTCCTCTTCATAAATAGCTAGCAAGAGGCTATGTTTTAGATTTATGCTCAGAAAAGTTGATAAGAAAGGTATGTTTATAATTATTGCTAGGATACTTCAAGGTCGTTGAGCCTCTTTGCTCTTTGCAGACAGGGCGGGGGGAGGGGGGGAGGGGTGGAATTGTGAGGGCCCAGCCTTAGCTGTTAGCCCAGGATTTGTTCATTGGTTACTAGATTGAGAACCAGAGTGAATCACAGAATCAAAGAATGTTAGGGATTGGAAGGGACCTTGAAAGATCATCTAGTCCAATCCCCCTGCCGCAGCAGGAACACCTAGATCAGATCACACAGGAACGCATCCAGGCGGGCTTTGAATGTCTCNTCACTCATTTGTATATTTGTATATAGTATTATTTTCAATATTATTGTATTTTAGTTATTAAATTATCCTTATCTCAACCCACGAGTCCTCTTTTCCATTTACCCCTTTAATTCTCTCCCCTGTCTCTGCATGGGGGGTGGGAATTGTGTGAGTGGGTGTGTGTGGTTTGGCCCCCAGACAAAGGCTAACCCATCACAGCCTCCTAAAACCTTACTATGGCAAGAGGAATCCACTTGTATGAACAACTGAAATCTTAGATTTGTATTTTTGTGATCGTGTTGGATTAAACGTCCCATAACAATTCATCCCAGATTTAGCTGATATATTACTGTATTTCTTTTATGCATGGGAGAATTGTGAATGAAAGTCAAACGTGAGATAGAAAAACAGCAAAAAGAATAAAAAGGGGAGAGACAGATATTCCAATTAAGAATACAGATATATCTTTACAAAAGCAACTGTTGGAGTTTTTGCATTCATTACCTTAGGATGCTTTAAGGTACACCTGAATTTTTAAGAATGCTTAATGATTGCTCAATTAACAATTTTTTGGTAGTATATAAAATTGGATATAAAAAATGTTAGTCAAGATAGATAGCCTGTCCTCATGGGGGACATGATACATGAAAGGGTGACTATAGCTTTAGATGACTTCATTATACATGGATTTTATGCCTTTGTCAAGACCCAGAAAGGAGAAAAGGAATTCAGTTCTTTTTCATTTAAGATCAACAAAATACAATTTCTCACATTTATTCTCCACCACATTCCTTCTTTAGGGGATGTTGTCTTTATTAGCAAAATAATAGTGACCTAAAAAGGGCTGGTATGTTCAAGAATGCTTTGTTTTAGAAGCCTCTGTTAGCCAACCCAAGACAGGTCTTTTCTGTTCTATATACCTACACTGTGTGCCAACATTAAGAAACAGTTCTGTCATGAAGAAATGGTCCAGCTTCTGAGTTTCTGTAAAATTACCATTTGTTGTTTGCCACAAATATGTCAATGGTACTCCTAGTATCATTTCTGTTGCTGTTTGCAGTTTCTCTGAATATTTGTGGGGTTTTTATCAAGGTCCTTAGAGTAATGCAGTGTCTTGAATTTCATGTTATGAGGGGTATGTAATGCCACTGGAACTATATACATTCTTAGCTAAAATGTTTATATTATTGATCTATCTTTTTTCTAAAAATCATTGTTAAATAAATAGGTTATTGTGCTAGGAATGTATAAACATCATGTTTAAGAACTAGGAATATAGTATAGGTGGTCCACGCCTATCAGCATAATCTAGACAAATAATGTTGTTATTCTGTCCTAAGAATCAAGCTGATAGCTGAACTCTCTGGTACTTTTATAATTAAAACTTGACCTGGTCCCTTATGAAGTGATTTACAATGCACTGCTTTTATTATTTACTGTTGTCTTTTGTTGCTTCCATCACTCGTGTCATGAAATTCTACTTGGTTTTCCTATCAAGTCCTATCTCCAATGTATGGCAATCTGTGTATTTAAATTTAAATTTCTGTTTCAAGCAGGAAATTTATTTCATGAATTTTAGGTAACAACTTAGTCCTTTTCTCTGAAGACACTTTGAGCTTGATTTTCAACACGATTTCTTAGCACTCAGTTGGGATCAGTGAAACAAAAAATGATATGTTCAAACAAACAGGAAAATAATTTTAATGAAAATGAAAATAAGGGATCAGTGCTTTGTAGTTATGCCTATGAAATGCAGTTTACATGCCACATTTTTGCAATGTATAAGGTTTTTTGTAAATTCAGTGAGAGGTATCTGAATTACTCTCTAATGCACTATGTGTAAAAAAAAATATGTGTATGATTGTTTCTGTGCTACAAAAACAGCTTTTACGGGGGTGGATGCAGGGGTGGCCTCTGTGAGGAGGGGCAGTGACTGTCCCTTGCCGAATGCAGCCGGTTCCAGTCGGTTCCACCTGGTTCCAACAGTCCCACCACAGGACACAGCTGAGTACATCAGCCGAATTGGTCACCTCAGTGAAAATGTATTAAAGAAAAGCTAAAAAACACTGTACAGCAGCTGAGAGAGAGGAATGAGAAAAAAATGTGAGAGAAACAGTCCTGAAGACACCCAGGCGAAGTCTGTGAAGAAGGAGGGGGAGGAAGTGCTCCAGGTGCCAGAGAAGAGACTCCCCTGCAGCCTGCAGAGAGGAACATGGTAAAGCAGCTTGTCCTTGCAGCCCATGGACATCCATGCTGCAGCCTGCGGAGGACTCCCTGACAGAGTAGGTGGATGTACCCTGAAGGAAGCTGTGGCCCAGGGAGAGGAGCCCACCCAGAAGCAGGTTTTCTGGCAGGACCTGTGACCCATGGAAGCCATCTATACTGGAGCAGTCCATACCTGAAGGACTGTGCCCCGTGGAAGGGACCCATGCTGGAGCAGTTTGTGCCTGAAGGACTATGCCCCATGGAAAGGACCCACGCTGGAGCAGCTTGTGAAGAACTGCAGCCTGTGGGAAGGACCCACCTTGGAGCAGTTCATGGGACCCCATATGGAGCTGGGGAATAGCAGGAATGAACTGTTATGAAATGACCACAACTCCCAATTCCCCAACAACAGCACAGTTCTAGGATAGTTAGGACTGTTCTGTACACAAGTTTCTAAGGATAATGGACAGCTGGAGTTTTTTGCTATGTGTCTTGTCACAGTCTACGACAGAGTGTAGACTTAGATGGACCTTCAGTAAAACCCAGTATAATTGTTTTTCTGTTTTGGAGGTGTTTAAATTTTTCGTGCACTACTGCCACAATCAGGGTAACAAAATAGAATAAATGGGGTTTGTAGACTTCAGCTGTTTGTGCAATTAAGCTATACATAAAGGGCCAGATGTTTCATGTTTTAACAGAATTTCTTTGGCATCTTATTGATTAGGTTGTTAGAATTGAAAATTAACATAAGGCAACAGAAGTCAATTGATCAGTTCTTTACTATTGGGTGTAGCTGCTATATATAATATGCATAAATTGTCCTACATGGGTTTTAGGGAATAATGCCGTGTGAATCTAAATTATATTACATATATTAGACTAATACACATATTTGTAAAGAACCTAACATGAGGTAATTAACCTTTTACTTATATCCCTGCATCTCTCTTAAAAGCACTAATATTCACTTGCTGTCTTGGAAGAGGACATTTCACCAGATTTCAGCTCAAAAAATATTCATAGCGTGGAAACAATAGCTGGAAGCTACTTTGAATATATTGAGTGAGATTCTTCTTAAAAGAGCATGCAGTGAATAGTTCCACTTAATCAAGTTACATGGGCATGTATTTATGGGAAAAAAATAAGTCATTATTTGCAAGCCTCAATGAAGTAAAATTTATTTACAGCTTAGTTTTAGTATTTAGTCTCATATCAGGAAGAGCTCACCATTATTAATAACTTGAGTAATAGTTCATCTATACATGACTGTATTGTGCTGCTGGTATTACAACATGTCTCTCTGATCTTCCAAATTGTGATATAAGGCCATTCTGCAGGCTGCTGAACTTCTGAGAAGACACTTCCCACACTCAGTGTCTAATTATATCTTTGACTGGTTAAAATTAGTGTAAGGGAAATAATTTTTTAGTTCTAGAGGTATAACTAAAACCAGTTCGTAGTTGATTCAATGTTGAAATAGAAAAGATATTTGATATATCATTATGTACAATTTTGCTTTATATGTGTAGGTGAAGTAAAACAAAGGCAGGTATAATGCCGTATTTTCTACTCTTCTGTCAGTTGTCTGTGGACCAGCAGAAGGTTTAATCCCCTAATCAAGTGGAGGAACAGGAAATTTTTAGTACTCAAATAGAAAAAAATGTGGGTTTTTTTGTTTTGTTTTGGTCTAGAAGCCAAGGTCATAAAAAAGTGCTACACTGTAGATTTACAGACATCTGATCTGAATACAGTAAGATGCTCCTGTCAAAGGCACATTTGACTATAACCCCAGAGATAAAAGACAAGTGACTAATCATCTGAGTTCATTTTCATTGTCCAAGTTCATTTTTTAAACTATTAAAAGAGAAGCTGCACAGCATAAAAGTAGTATCAAGGATGAAGGTCAGTTGGAATATTGTTGTACTAACACTTCTAAAGAAAACATCTCCAATGTATTTTAAAAAATCAAAGAGGCTTTTATACAACCACTAATAAAAGATGCCAAAGTGCTGTTAATAGCAGATTTAAAGTGACTTTTGCTTGTGGTGATTAAACCCACCAGGCGTGCTTGTTTTACAAACAGTATCTAGCTCCTTTTGTGTATGATTTGTGGAGACACATAATGCATTTCCTATTGCAGACAAAGAAATGCAGGTGCTGTAGTATCTTTCACATAACAGTTCACATCTAGGAGATGCTTATGATGGAAGGTTTTCATCTGACTGACCCAACCTATTAGAGTGAGGCCCCTGACTGCTGTTAGCTGCTGTTCTTCTTCAGCTTTGAGATATTCCAATGATAATACTGACTTAGATTAGTACACATAGGAAAGTATTTTTTTTTTAAATAAGAGTGGATTTTGAGGAAATAATGCTTAACTCACCTTTTCTTTTTACTGTGTCCCTACTGAACAGAGATATGCAAGTAATGTTCAATTTCATCTATTCACCTCAAAGATACAAGAGGACAGGTATTTTTGTCCTGTTTAGTTTCTGCAAGGGCAATAAAACCCTATTACTGAAGAGCAGTGCCAGTAGCACAGAAACTTATAAAGGACGCTCTCAATAAAATAAGCAAATTCCAAAAAGGCTTTCCAAAAATAGTTCTCAAAATTGCTCTCATGCGCTGTTCTGTCTCTGTAATTTACTGTCCTGGGCTTTCACCTTATAAGAGGCTTTCTCTGCTTGACTGCAGACCATATGTTTCATGTGCAATGTACCCATTATGGAGCACCATGTTTGTCAGTCAAACAATGCTTCTTTATGGATTTTTACTTCTAACCAGAAGTGCATGTGATAAAGCAGAAGCATTTGTCTTAAGTGAACATTTACATTTCACATGGACTATTTGAATTCCGTCTGTAAAATCATGTCCTTTAATTATTAAAAAACATATGCTAAATAGCTCAGATTTTAATGATAGATATTTTACAGCCTGCTTCTTGAGACGCACACGTGTAATAATACACGTTTCAGTGTTCAGAGCAGGGATTAATGTCCGCTTCAGTGCATTAGTCTCTTAGCTGCCACAGTTGTGCTCATCTGTTTCAGCGGCATATGTGTTCACTCACTGTTTGTTTCATGAAAGTAAATTAGATTGTTAATTCTGTTTCTGGATTCTACTCTCTTTTACTGCTGTGCATTAATTCTATTAACACACCTGTTGAGAAACCTTGTGCCAAGATGAATACCAAGCACAAATGAAAGATAGTTCTGCAGTTTATTAAATAGGTGATAAAAAGGCAGACTGTGTGGTAGGCAATAACAGTGAGGCACAAAGTAAACAGACAGTGTTTGTCTTGGCAAAGTAGTAGCTGATAATACAATCTTTATACAGTCTTTCCAATTTATCATGATAAAACCTGTCACACAGAGCTCAGAAAATTCAAGGCTACATTTACTACACTCGTGAGACACAAAAAAAATATATCCTTGTTATATATACGACTGATGCTAGACTCCATGCTTACACATTCTCATATTGCTCCCAACACTCTCAGTAACTATAAACAACCAGAAAAAACCATCCGACCAACCCCTGGATCATATAGAGCCAGCATTTAGGAATGGTAGAACACATGATCTATGTGCTGTATGCACGTGCCCTGACAAAGACAGGTGGCACATCCACCATGCTTAAGGAATTCACAAGTTCCCTTTCCTCAGCTTTGCGCACATAATAAAGCCATGATTCCTGACCAAGGGTAGGAGCACCTAGTCACAGGAGTCAGTAGGAGCACTCTTGAGACACAGGAAGCAGGGCAAAGTCTTTATGAAATACTCTGGAAGGCTGCACCCATCTTAGAGGCTGCTGGCTATGTTGCACTTCATATTTTGTAACAGGGAAAAAGAGTCATGCACCTTTTACAGGAATTAAAGAACTTTTTAGCATAATAAATATCTTAATACTCTAAATAAAATACAATGTTTATTACAATTAGTTTGGCACAGTGATACTGACAGTCACAATCCAAATTATCCAATCAATGCAAACCAAATATGAATAATAATGTAATAAAAACTGTTACACAAAAATTCCCTAGTGTATTCTTTTTCTTTGGTGTTGTGCTTGCTGTCCAGATACACAGTACCTGTACTCCTCAAGAAGAAAGAATGAGGTGCTGCATCAAGTTGTCAGCATCCCAAATTCTTCACCAAGATAACATGATGTTCATGGTGGCATTTTCTTTTTCTTCAGTCTAGGATTCACTTGGGACTTTTATGTGTGTTTTCCAACACAATTTTACACCTTGCTTTTCTTTTTCATAGGTTTACGAGACTACATTACAGCTGAAGCTCCTATGTATGGTACATTTTATATGTGTTAGGTATTTGTGCTTTGTTCAGTTTTTTTACCCTTAAAAGCCACTTTGTCCAGATCCCACCCCTTTAAATAACTGTGGGTTGTTTATATTCCCAGTGTCATCCAAAGTATCCTACTACCTCTTCTACTACCATGCTATGCCTGCACTTCCTTGTGCTGCATCCTCCATCTCCCCTTTCAAGGGGCAGCACTGTTCACCCTGGTTTACAAACCTACAGCTACTCCTGCTTTAGGGTAAAAATGCACAAACTCGAGAACAGAAAGATTTTAAAACATTTTTCCAAATTTTGAACCGAGAAAGTCACCTAATCAGCCCACTGAAAGAATGTTCTAGAGGTTTTATATCTAGCACATAAAATCAGAAATGTTAACCTAAATATTTAGAGTACTAATGCTAAAGTACCAATGCTATCCTGTGCCAATTATCAATATTATAGTATGTGAAATATTTTGTGATCTTCATAGCTATACAAGTTAAGATAGGCAATCATCACATTAACAGAGAAATAGCTTGTGTGCACCCTCTGTACAGAAGGAAACAAACTGTGATTAATAACAGATTTGTAATGTTCAAACAGTGAAATGAGTCAGACACAAAAACAGAGTAGGTAAAATAATTTTATTCAAATATATTCCTTTATTTTTTTCCTCAAAGGAACGAAATACTGCTTCTACACCATGGTTTCTGTGGTTGGAAAAGGAGGGAAAGAAAAGGGAGGAGTCCCCGCTCCAGCCACGGCTGAAGTTAAGAAACTGTGTTTCTTACTGCAGCTATGGAGATGCCATGTCACGAGACACACTTTGTACTACTGAGAAAAGCACATTGCCCTGTGTCATTCTTTAAGCAAGACAAATTGTAAATGTACAATCTAGCCCAGACCAGAAATTTACCAGTTGGTATGTGTTGGTGAATGTAGTTACTAATGAAATTACATGGGAAAAAAAAAAAAAGGTATTTTAAAAAGCAGATGGTGAAAGAAGAAAATATCAACAACGCAACCCCTAAGAAGATAAAGAAAAAAGCTGAAGTCAAAAGACAAAGTAATTTTACTTTTGGAATACCCACTTTGAAATGTAATGACTTGTTACAAGAGGTAACATCTGGTTCTGTGCAAAAGCAGATTAATGTGCATCCCTTGATATATTCAGAGCAGGTGCAACAAAATTGAAGAGAAACATCAAGGCCAGATTCTTTCTGGTTGGTATTCAGTTGAGCCTGAATCTCAAATTCAGTCTGCTTGATGGGCAATGATTTCCTGATGATGTCTGAAAACAGAAAATAAAATTTTAGTTTTAGTGTAATTATCTCGCATTTCAGTTTCTCAGTAGTATTGCAGGAATCTTTACTTGTACATCACCTGCTGTTTCCAGTTTGACCAGCCATCCATTAACCTTTGGTTCACAAGTGGAGAGGAGCTAGCATTTATTGCTAGGGAAGTAAAGGAGAGAAGGAGGTGCTAGAGAAACACGCATTGGCATGTCACTAAGCTAGTTTATCTCAAATGTTAATAAGGAATAAGATTTTTTTCAGAAAAAAATGTCTCAAAATAGTCATAGTTGCAATGTTTGCAAAGACCTGTCTTAAGCACATGCTCACCAATTCATTGTTATCTTCCTCCAGCTGCAGTTACTATGATCCACCTTGCAGACAACTAACCCATGAATAAGATGACTACTTAGCAAATACGGAGAAATACATCTATTGAATACACTTGATAAACTCAGGAGCTAGGAGAGGGAGACAGATCATCTTTTGCCTTTGTTATTTTCAAGAGAAAAAAAAATGTCACTTTTCACAGGCTTACAATCACCTGTATAAAGGTTCAAAAGTGCATTGCAATGTTCCTTTTATCTTTTTAGGAATGAACACTTGTGGCAGTAACATAGCATGAAGTATTGCAAGAAACTATAAAGAAAAGTCAATATTATAATTGAAAGGGAAGATACTTAGCAGGAACCAATATCAAAGATGTAAGGTTTTAAATTATTAGTGCTTGAAGCATAGAAGTGATGCTGATCTGCAGACAGGCCTCCAGTTGAACAGTATATTCCTCAGAATGCAATGCAAACAAGAACTGAGTATCTGAGAGAAAATGAATATGCTGAACTAGTGCTTTTATTATATGTCACCTAACCCTCAAACCACTAAGAGTTATTACTTTATTTTTGCCTCATCCTCTGTCACATAAGTTCAAAAATCAACCCAGGTATGTTCCTATGGATAGCTGCCAGAAGTTATGCTTTTAGTTGTCATTGCTTTCTGACGCTTATCCCAATCCATGAGCCAATCTGAAATGGCACGCCAAATTGCACATTGTATCATTTTTGTATATGCAAAATTGCACTCTGTAAATGTTGCAGATTACAATAAATTGACATTGCCACTTGAAAAAATAATGCCTGTAAACACAACATTCATGAAATTATTTTTGTGAATATACACTGTATAACTTATATGTCTTTACATCATTAGGTACAACCACTTGAGAGAATAGACATCAGTTTGCTAAAGACTGAATTAGACTCATAGTGCTTATAAAAAGGTATCATAACAAACAACCCAGATAGAGAACTTCAGTTTTTTAATTCCTTTAATTCCTTCTGTTTTCTAGTAATTCTGCAGCAAAGAGTAATTAAAAATAAACAAATTAAAATAGAGGAAGATTTAAAATACTTTAAAAAACATATAATATTTTCAAGTAAACTTTCAATTTTTTCATGCAGTCATTGGACTTAAGAAGTTTTATTTTTCAGGTGGTCAGAATTCAGCACTGTGTACAGAAAAGTACAGATAGACTATCCCCTCCACCTGTCTAATACCTCATTTATCTCTTAAAGTTGTACTTTTTTTAAAGTTATGAGTACTTTAGCAAATAATATAACTGTGAAGCTCAATGCTACTTGTCAACCATTTTCTATTCAACTTCTAATCTTCTCTAATAGATAACAGAAGTGTAAGAAACAAATGCAGGGCTGGCATAAGTAAATTATATTAACATAAGCTCCCATCCTGCAATTCACGTTGATAAGCACTGAGGTTTCTTTAATATTAGCAAAGTTACAGAATTATACTTTGAATGAATATTATCACAACTGCTTCTTGTTGTTTTCAAGGTTTTTTTAGTGCATGAAAATAATACTCTGCATTAAATCTAACACATTTTAACATGCAGTAATCTTAAACTAAGAAAATAATAAGTATTTTTATTATATATTTAATAATTTTTATCTTATTATAATATACTTGATATACAATTGTTTGCCCAGTATCCAGGCTTTTATAATTAATATTTGTGTTAAAGTAGTTTACGCTCTGTGGTAAGAAATACATCTAATCCAAAATGTCACAACCAGTTGACATTTATTGCCAGAATCTATTCAGAATTTGAAACATTATGTCTTGAACTATTGAACAGAAAATAACTAGCTCACCTAAGGAAGCATAATAAATATCTTTATTACGTGGTTTCACAGTAAGCTACATTGTATACAGCTACATTATCCTATAAAATCTCACATTTCAGAAAGACTGAACAATGCATATTAGATTTTATAGGCCATAGTGATGTGACAAAGGATTTCAGGTTTATTTTTGTGTGCACATGAAAAGGATTTTTTTAAATAAAAATAGATGTATTATTTGATCTGATTCTTACACAGCATTAGTTTTCCCTACTTAGTGCGTACTATGCCTGATTTAAGTAGAATACTGAAGAGGGAATGAGTATATAAAGCATTTTTTTTGTACAACAGAAAATGATGTATGTGGTTTCAAATTATGTTTTTTTAAAAAATATACTATTTTTTTAAACATTTCATCTGAGGCAGCTGAGGGCTGAGTTTTCAAATACAACATGTAAACAGCTCCCATTGAAAGTGTGTATCTCTATTTTTGAGGAAACTGGTTTTGAATTGACAGTGTTACTAAAACCAGAAATAGATGAACTTTAGCAATGGACAAGACCTTGACATAAATGGCATTACTGAAATAACATAGAATGTTGAGAACTGACACTGTAACATATGTGTATAAATATATATATAGCAAATCAGTAGTCAGTGCATTACTTTTGAAAACATCTAATCATATCAAATTTCAATACTTAATCTATTGCAGTAAAAATCTTGTTTGAAGAATGTCATTGCACATATTTATGAAAGTAACTGGTCAGTTCAGGTGAAAAACAGATTTGAGGGAGAAAAAGCAGTAAGTAATCATTGAGTCTAACAACACTATAGAAGTAGATGCACTAGTTAAGTATTACCAGGGAACAAGGTCTAGGAAAGTAAATATTTCACACCTTAGAAAAAATTATATTTCTTATATTATAATATTTATATTTACAATTATATGGTACAGAGGGCAAGACTGAGGACATGATTCAAAGAAGCAGCTGTATTCAGGCCACTAACTAATAGCTTATGAGTAATGTAGACAAATAGATAGATCAATCAATCAATCAAACGGGTGATCAGTTCTGAACAGTTACAATAACTAGCCAAACAGTTAGAATTTGTTGAAAT
This sequence comes from Syrrhaptes paradoxus, assembly GCA_013400615.1. NCBI lineage: Eukaryota > Metazoa > Chordata > Aves > Pterocliformes > Pteroclidae > Syrrhaptes > Syrrhaptes paradoxus. The sequence goes on from VZTO01015033.1 coordinate 48,066, forward strand.
TAAAAAGTTACATTATTTCACAGTGGATATTCACTTTAACATCCCAAAGGTGACATTCTCCTAAAGACAAAGGACACTGAAATATGTCTTCTGATTTCCAATTAAGGTAGGAAAATATACTACAAAACACCATATTTTGAAGGAGTTCTTTCTAAAAGGAAATATTTGCAAATGTTCTTATGTAAATTCTGACTAAATGCACACTTACAAAGTCTGCAAGGAAAGAAATAGGGTACAGCCTGATCCCTTAAGGCAAATTGCTTTTACTGTGGTTTGGATCAGCCACCACTTCTGTTAAACATCTGCAAATGACATCCAGGAATATAATTCCTGGGCAGGCAGTCTTGTTGCTGCCTGCAACCACATGACAAAAGTCTGTTTCTTACATAAAGAAGAAGCATTTTCTTTCTTAAAGTCTTGACAGTTATTATGCTGATGAAAAAGACTTCCTGAGTTACACAGACAGACCAAAGTAGAAAAGATGACACTATAAATATATATAATTTATTTTTGCCATTTCTCTTTAATATTTGATAAGAAACCATAGCTTAAATAAAGGACCTCACATGACACAGATTGTGTAGGTTGACCTGTTCATGCAATTAAAAGAGAACATATTTAGTCAGTGTGTATGACATAGAGAGGAACCAGAGGATGCCAAAAGTGTCTTTCCTGCCCCAGGTTCAAAAAGGATCTTCATTGGGTGTGATTTTTTTCTCATTAAGATTCCTGGAAACCATTTTTTATCAAGTTTCCTACAACTTTCAAAATAGGAGAATGTTTTGCTGAAATTTTTGTAGTTGCAAATATTCACAAGATGTTGCAATTCTGACAAAAACATTTGATTTCAGGGTAGGGCTTTGTTAAAGTCATCTTGATGTGGACTGATATTATGCAGTCACCTCCATATCTTGAATTGCCTGTGTTTCACTCTGGTTATGGCCTGAGAAGTGTAGATATGCAGGATGGTTTTGCTAGTTCTGAGACTAGCTTAGAAGTGGTGAAGAGGAGTCACACAACAGATATTTGTTAAAACAGATAGTAGTGATAGCATTAAATCCAGGTGATCTAATAAATACTCTGCAACTACCAAAATAATTATAAGAAAGGAGTCTCCTTGTAGCCCACATGTTCTGTGAGACCACATATGTGTGGGTGTCTGGGTGTGTGTGCACATGTTTGTGTGTATGTCCATGTCTTGATAAATATTTCTTGGGATTACAGAAGTGTGTTTTGAAATTTATTAACACTATATTAACATTTCAAATGTTACAGTTTCTCTAGTTTTTTACTGAAATTTTTCCTGAATCTTTCACTGATTGCCAGTTATTTATGTGTCATTAATAAATTAATAAACTGCCTCAATCCTGAATTAGTTTAAATTATGTAAAGTGAATAGTTTTCATTAAGGAAGAAAAATAGTAAAACACCTTGCTATTTTCACAGTTAAATTGATGGTGGCCAGAGAAAAATATCTCCTTTTCAGTCAAATAATTACCTTTTTCTACTTTTAAAGATTTTTTTTTTTTTTTACTGGTAGGTATTACTACATTATTTAACAATGTGAGAGGGTACAAATAACACTGACAATAGTACATTTCTGGCTTCTGTAACAGCAACCTTGTTTTCTAGAGAGCTACAAAACAAGCATCAAGAGTATTGTATTATATACTACAAGTCCCTGTAAACAGTAGAGAAACGTCTTCTTGAAGCAATGTTCATTAAAATTGCTGACACATGCAAAATCCTTTCTATTCATGGGAAGTTTACAAAAAAAACCCCACAAAACTAGCAATACATTTCTGGAGCTTTTAACTGAGTTTTGAAAGTAACATTATTACCACAGTCATCAGTGGGGAAGAGATGCCCACTTAATATTTTAATCTCCAACTTCACCTTGTGTGCCTTTTGTTATTTTGCACTTATGAGCTAACTTACCATATCTGGACATTATTATCTACATATTACTTACCTTAAAAGGTTTTACCTATATTGCAATCCAACTTGAAATTAACTTAGTTAAACTACAGATGCTATGTAAATATATTTTAAATATATTTTTATCAATTTCAATGGTAAAGTCATTATTATATAACATCTTAAAAAAAACATAAATGCCAACTAATCAAAAAAACCTTAGTATTTTTTTGATTTTAAATAGTGTATAAAATGTAAACAACTCCTCTTTGTGATTATGTTCATCTTAAACAATATGTTTTGGGTGAAATGAAACAGTTGTAAACATAGATAGCTTTGTGTCTCAGTAACACCTATTCAGGACTGAATACTTACAACTCAAAGCCCTCTTCTCAGAGGTTTACATAACTCTGTCAAGATTTCCCCTTGTGCTGGTCTATACTTGTTTCCAGTGCTTAGAGCTACATATTGTATACATAGATATTGTACCTCTGTAATACAAAATACTCACTCACACACAAGGACAATATTTTCACTTTACTATGAGTGAGACATTGTAGTGAACCATTTCTTCTTGTATTCCTTTCCCTATTCAGGTTTCAAAGGCCAATAGTGAACCTACCGTCAGTACTTCTGACATCTCTTAAATGAAAGATGGTTGGCAATTAATATTGTTATACATGACAGGAATCTAGTTTGATTCGAAACTTTCTTATTTGATGGAATTGTCTGCATTCTCTTAGCATGTCCAGATGTCTGCTTTGTCTCTGTTGAGTGCTCTCTCACTCATGGCAGGAAAAGCACCCCAACTGTCTTCTGGTTACAGAAAAAAGATAGCCATATAAATTAACCCATCAGCAATACATTCATCCTCCTGCTCAAAGCTGTCTTTTTTTCTTAACAGCTCATGCTTCCATCTATATGACAGTGTCCACTTGAAGACCACGGGAATCCATGTTTTCCTTCGGGTCTCAGCTAGTTGCCTGAAACACCCCATTTTTAGCCCTCATAAATCTATGACTACTTTTTTTAACCTCAAATCCCATTGTCACCAAAAATGGAACACATCTCACATGTGGAGTCAAGAATTATTTATTGTCACCCTAACTAAAAATCAAATCAAAATACAGAAAAAAGTTGTCTTCAGTCCAATTAAAACAACATGGATGCTTGTAGTCTAAATTACTGTAGAAAAACATTGCTGACAGTAATACCCTTTAAAGTGTCATACAAGACTTAATGATGTCTACCCCTTTACTTGCAAGTTATGCTCCTCCCTCCAGTGGTCATCCAGGTTGTGACACCAGCAGGGGTGGGACAGGGCAGCAGGACTCAGCAAGCTGTCAGCAGCCTCAGGGCTCTGCAGGGGATGCAGGTCATTGCTCATGGAGGGAGGTCACACCTTCCTCCCAAGACTGTAGGTCCTGCATAGGGTACCAGCTGAACTTTTTTTCCTCTTTTATCATTCATATTGAACTGGGCGGTGGAATATGATGTGGTTAAGGCCAAGGTCTAGCATCATAAGTGATTTGTGAGGAAAATATTTAAAGAAAAAGGAACAAAACCACAAAGTTTCACCATTTTTCAGCTTTTCCTGATTTATTACTCATTTGCTGAAGAAGACTTAAACTTGCAATAGTAACAAAATTAATAAAAATGAGCTTATCACTAATGGTGGTATAACACTCTCTAGATATGTCATTTGCTTCTCTATATTAAAACATGGACCAAGAAATTTACTTGGCAATTCTTCAGGAGGTACTGTATAAATCATCTAATCCATAAACCAATCAGCCTCTATCAAAATGCATGATTTTACCACTGTGCACAAAGGTAAACATTTTAACCTCCTTCCTCTTTTCAAATTTTCTTTCTTGAAAATAAACATAGTTTCTGGAGAAAGGAAGAGAGAAAAGAAAAGCTTTCTATTATGCATTAAAGTGTAGGAAAAAAAGAATTTTTAAAACTGAATTTTAAAAGCCTGAAAGAATAAACTCAGAAAATATTTTCCAGTGGTAAACATTTGTATACAATACATTTCTGATCTGAAAATTAATTTTTCTTGCTTAAAGAAAAGGCCTTAGCTTTTCTTTTTTCAGATAACTCGATGTGAATATAGAAGTGATTCACCTACCCCTGTACAGTTGGTTGAAGATCAATGAGTTGTTTCTTTGCATTCAAGATTTCCACTTGTTTCAGCTACACATTAGTGGTGTAATTAATTTTACAACACTAGGGCTTTGTTGTTCCTCACTTGCTATGGAATTCTGCTATGATAACTATTCTTTAATTAAACCTTTAAAATGTCACCAATTTTGCATACTGCAGCTGAAATACAGAAATACCTCTGAGGTCCACAGTAGCTTTACTATTCAGTGGGGGAAGTATTAGGACACAGAGACAGCATCTAGGCTGAAGGTTTCTAAGTCTCTCTGGCTTGAAATGCTGCAAATATTCAATGAAGAGCTTTTTACAATTTGACTGTGAAAAACAAGGCACATAGGGATTATCAAGGTGAAACAAAGTAACAGTCCATTCAGATCAGAATATCATCTTTTATATTCTCAGTGTTAGAGACTGTCAGACACTTCAGATTCCAACTGAAAGTCTAAACATAGGATTATTGCTGTTCATGTTGTGCTATTCTTTGGAGGTAGGAGCAGATATTAAATAATTAAATCCCAATTTAAGTACACTGTGAAGTGAAGGCTGCATATGACACTCATATATATGTATAGTAATTTTTTTAATTTAACAAATGTATCAAGGTTTATGAACTTAACCTGAATGTTATGATAATTTTATCTTTCTTCTAGACAAGGGAAAAAGAATTTTCTTAGCAAGCAGGTCAAAGGAGATGGTTCTCCTCCTCTACTCTGCTGCTTTGAGATCCCACCTGGAAAAACTGCGTCCAGCTCTGGGGCCCCCAACACAAGAAAGACATGGACCTGTTAGAGTGGGTCCAGAGGAGGTCTGCAAAAATTATCAGAAGAATGGATTGCCTCTCTTATGAGAAAGGATGAGTGGGGGTTGTTCAGCCTGAAGAAGAGAAGGCTCTGAGGAGACCTTTTGGCAGCCGTTCAATATATAAAGGAGGCTTCTAAGAAAGACAGAGGGAGACTTTTTACGAAGGCCTCTAGTGAAGGGAAAAGGAATAACAGTTTTAAACTAAAAGACAGTAGGTTTAGATTGGATGTAAGGTAGAAATTTTTGACTATCAATGTGATGAGAAATTGGAACAGGTATCCTGGAGAAGTTGTGGATACCCCATCCCTGGAAATGTTCAAGATCAGGATGGATGGGACTTTGAGCAACCTAATTTATGTCCGTGCCCACAGAAGGGGGCTGGACTACATGATCTTTGAAGGTCCCTTCCAACCCAAACCATTGTATAGTTCTTTGGTTCTATGATTCTATGATTCTATGGTTCTACGGTTCTATGATTCTGTGATTCTTCTTCTATTTCAGTATCCGATTACCACGTTTAGAATATTGAGTACCACCTTATTGAATTATTTATTTTAGCATTTTCTACTTTAAATAATTTATCTTAACAATGGAGTTTTTTGATAGAATAGCTTCAGCCAAGTAAGAAACTGAATATATTTTTATTCTGAGAATCCTCTACTTATACATTTGGTTACATCTTAAAGATTGGATATACTGACTACAAGAGATAAACCTTCTTAAACTTATCCCACTTCGCACTTGAAATGTTTTTTTTTGCATGTCTTGCTTGATGGGAGAGCTGCCTTTACTAGCTCACCTCTATTAAATGTGTTTACCACTAATTAACTTATGATTTGCAACGTATTATATATGAGGTATAGAAATGTTGTTCTTCCTGTGTAGAAGAGAGACTACTATTGATGTTACTCACCTCATAAAAACAAAAGTATCGATATTCATAGTTCATTTCCTTTGTCTTCCAACAGGACTTTCAGCATAAGCTCTTTCTTGGATTTATTGTCTGGGGAGCCTGTTTAAGAAATTCATCTTGGAATTCAATGTCATCAAGGAGTTTGGATATAAATACTACTAGATCCCTGAAATGTTGGTACAAACATGATAAAAATAGATAAAAGCTAGATGTAGTGCACAAAACATTATCCTTGACTGGAGCTGTCTTAATACGATCTTCAGGCTTTTAGTATTAAGCTGTTATTTTTATTAGTTCTATGGCAATTGGATGTGTTTCTCAAACGAAACATTCACTAAACCCCTAGATTTCCAAAACTATTGTTTATTAAATATTTGAAAAAGAAAAGTGTCTAAAATAAGAAAACAGGTAAGAACTATGAAATCTTTGGGTGGAAGACTTCTATCCAGAAAGCTATTTTCTAACATTTCCTCATCCTGACTGTAAGCTCCACATATCGGTTCTGTTCTCAGTCACAAAATACTCAGGCTTCAAAAAAAACTTATTTGAAACAAGCCTTTGAGATAACTAGAATAACTAACTTTGAGATGGTTATTTGGTCGCTGAAGAGAGCAAAGTGGTCACATTCTTTTTCTTATGCCTTCTTTTTCTTTAGTCCATTAATATTTCAGAGCTTGAAATACAGTTCTTTTTTGTAACTTATAGAGTGAAAAATTCATGGCTTTCATTTGAATGATATCATTAGTCATATAAGAAAAAAGTGACTAAGACAAAAAAGAGAGAGTTTCATGGGGAATAAGAAGTCATTATATCCTAGTCACAAACTTTTCAATCCAAAAGAGTACCTACAGTACCCTACAGAAATGCTTGTGAAGTGTTCAGCCCAATCAAATCTCCCCATGGTTGTCCTTTGAATTCTTTATTTCTATCTTCTGTTGCATGCATATTTAATCAGACTCCTCACTTTTGTATATGCAAAGGAAACTTTAAATAAAATATGCTCTATAAAAAGGAAAAGGACCCATTAGCTCACTTCCAAAGTAGATCATTAAAAATTCAGAAAACACCTTATCTGAAATGGAGTTAATTGTAATAGTGTCCTGTAGAAAAGATTCCCTACCGCCACCTTGTGTCACAGAAGTGACTCAAAACAACATATACACCCAATATCTACATATTTAACTAATTGGAGCGGTTTTGTCACAGAATCACAGAATGTTAGGGATTGGAAGGGACCTCAAAAGATCATCTAGTCCAAACCCCCTGCCAGAGCAGGAACACCTAGATCAGATCACACAGGAATGCATCCAGGCGGGCTTTGAATGTCTCCAGAGAAGGAGACTCCACACCCTCTCTGGGCAGCCTGTTCAAGTGCTCTGTCACCCTCACTGTAAAGAAGTTTTTTCTCATATTCAAGTGGAACCTCCTATGTTCCAGCTTGAACCCATTGCCCCTTGTCCTATCACTGGATGTCACAGAGAAGAGCCTGGCTCCATCCTCCTGACACTCACCCTTCACATATTTATAAACATTAATTAGGTCACCCCTCAGTCTCCTCTTTTCCAAGCTAAAGAGACCCAGCTCCCTCAGCCTTTCCTCATAAGGGAGATGCTCCATTCCCTTCATCATCTTTGTGGCTCTGCGCTGGACTCTCTCCAGCAGTTCCCTGTCCTTCTTGAACTGAGGGGCCCAGAACTGGACACAATATTCCAGATGCGGTCTCACCAGGGCAGAGTAGAGGGGGAGGAGAACCTCTCTTGACCTACTGACCACCCCCCTTCTGATACACCCCAGGATGCCATTGGCCTTCTTGGCCACGAGGGCACAGTGCTGGCTCATGTGTGCTATTTAGAAGTACTAAATATTCTACTCAGTTTTAATGCATACTAACTATCCTCTGCAGTTTACTCATTGTCATTTTTAGCTGTCTCAAAAAGGGAAATGAAATATACAGAAGGTATAAACTTGACTTTTAGTATCAAGGTGATTTTAAAAGAACTATCTAACTTCATCATCAGATTGGTTTGCAGACCAGAGTCCTCACTAAATCTTCACATGTCTATCCCTGGGGAGTCTTTATCCATGATGTTTGAATGAAGTGAAAATAGAAGCCAAATAACACTTCTTATCTTTCACAGAAACTTGAATAGACCTCAAGGAATCATCTAGAATATTGTCCATCAGTTTATCTTCTTTAGACCAGCACAAAAAAAATTGTCTCTCCAGGTTCTGAGAAATCGTTATATCATATATCATCTCCCATCAAATCTCTCATTTTCTTACTGGGCACTGGAGGATGACAGGATAGTGCTGTTTGTCCTGGGTTTCTCAGGTATTTTAGCTTTTAACTACACACCTATTGGGGATCAGAAAAGAAACTTTCTCTTCATCTGGCTACTGTCTGGATTTTTCACAGCCTTCAGCAGTTTAGAAATTTAACTTGGAAGGGATATAGTCATATCTATCTATCTTCACTGACCATGCTGTCACAAATATGAAGGCAAATATCCATGAAGAATCATGCTGTGCATCACTGAGTGCCACCTACATTTAAAAATGGGGAAAGTGGTTAAGTCCCGGTTGCAGACATGAGAGAGGATAGAAATATTGCAGTTTTATAGACTGAGGTACCCTTCGTGACCTTCACACTTCTAGATTTGGAAGAAACTTGTTTCTTGCAGCTGGCAAATCCTATGGCTACAGAAAAAGGAATGGAACAAAGGTATGAATTACTTTAGATAAAACAGCCTTTTTAGTAAAGATTTACTGACATTGGACCAATTTGCAGTAACATTGATAATTTTTCTGGATAGACTATTCATTCATTAGGCATTGTAAACCACACCAGTTGTCTGCATTTCAGGTTCCTGCCACGCTTACATTGATCAATAATTAAATTGCAAGATTTAATCTTAGTTAAATTTGCAGAGAATGATATACAAAATATAGTTCACCATTTGAGAGAATAATCTATTTTATTTAAACGTTTGAGTCATTGACACATTTTACAATATATTTGATTCAACATTTTTGCAACTTTTAAAGGTTGTAGGATTCTTTTTCTGTTTCTTTGTTTTTTGCAGTACGGAGGATTGACGCATTAGGTATCCTCAAATCCCTCTTGAAGGTAAACTATTAAAGGTAGCTGAAGGTGGATATTTTCACAATGGGAAAATAATTTCTGGGTCTTAACTCTTTGTCCATCATTATTTGATATTTAGGAAAAATATCCTTTATTTTAGGTAAGAAATAGAGCTGTTATGTATTGTGACTGGCATCTCTTCTCAACCTGCCAATCTACAATTACCTTTCAGCTTTCCACTGAAGAGTTCCTTTTATGCTTAATTCATAACCCATGTATTTATTTCTTAAGATTAAAAGTGTTTATTAGCTGGCATGGTTCTTATTAAGGAAAGGAAGTCTCGTAAATTGTACAGTGAATCTTGGCATACATTGAATACAATTATTACTATATTTAATTTCATTTAAATTTTCTTAACTAAACTCCATTGCTACTTGAGCAATGAGCTAGACACCTGAAAAATGCCTTCCTCTATATCAAACAGTCCGTGTAGTTAATGTACCTTTTATATTTTACAGGGGGAGACACTACTAACCACTCTATCAAGTTAGCAGAGCAGAAGTCTAGGCATCTTTCAAAAGCAGGAATATAATCATAGGCTATCGCTAGCTTGTATGATGATTTTTAGTAATACATTTCACCTGCTCTCAGGTTTTCCTTTTGTAATATTGGAGTAAATGCGCTAATTTCTGCAGAACTTAGGTATACACACACACACACAAAAGAAGCAGAGGAACTAAATATTGTATCAAAATGTATGTACCTGCAAAACAGTTTTCCCTTAGTTCCTAACAAAATATTATTTCTTCATAGTAAATAAAATATACCTACTAAAAACAGACCTGTAATTATTCATTGCTAGATAATTTTGTTATATAAGTAAAATTTTTTCTTCCGTATGAACCAACAAGTTCTTATTTAATAGTTTTTCTATTTTTTTTCACTTTTCTGTTTCCTTTTACAGCCCTGTAGTTTGAAAGGTAACATGCAAGGTGTGTCTCTTTATCTGCTATCGAGAGAAATTAAAAGAAGTGATTTGGCCTCCCCGTATTTTCTCTTTGTGTTCTGGTTTTTTTTTTGATTTGGCAGCTATGAGATCCAAATACTTCTTCTTTTCAATACATTACATAAAAAGTAGAAAATACATGAAGGTGTTTGTGCTGGGCTGACCTTTGCTGGATGTCAGGTGGCCACCAGGCCGCTCTATCACTCCCCTCCTCGGTGGAATGGTGGGAGGGGAGAAAATAAGATGAAAAAACGCATGGGTCAAGATAAAGGCAGTTTAATAAAGCAAAAGCAAAGGCCATGTGTAGAAGCAAAGGAAAACAAAAGATCTATTCTCTGCTTCCTGTCAGTAGGGCTTCAGTACTCATAGCAGTTACTCTGGAAGAGAAACATCATAACAAATCCCCCCCCCCACTCCTTTCTCTTAACTCTTATTGCTGAGGAGATGTCATATGCTTTGGAATATCCCTTTGGTCAGTTTGGGTCAGCTGTCCTGGCTGTGTTCCCTCCCAAGATCTTCCTGACCCTCAGCCTACTAGGGTGGGGAATGTTGGGGAGACAGCCTTGATGCTGTCTGAGCACTGCTCCACAGTAGCCACAACACTGGTGTTATCAACACTTTTCTATCTACTAAAACAAAACACAGCACCATGAGGGCTGCTATGCGGAAAATTAACTCCATCTCAACTGATGCCAGTACAATATTTCAGCACTTCTTTTTTTTTCCTCTTAGCATATGATAATATAATCCCCATAAATACTGATTCCAGAAGTTTAATCCTAGCTATGTAGCACTGTAATCAATTTTCTGTGCAGCATCACACGACCAGTTTTGACAACGTACATTTATTTATTTATTTTTTAATTTGATTTATTAAAGAACCTTGTTATCCTGAAGATTAACACAATAAAGAACAAAGCCTCAGCAATGATGAAAACAAGAGTGCCTTAGACTAGCAGATTCAGCATTTGTGGGAATAGTGCTGTCAAACTATCATCATAAGACCAAGACAGCAATTTCCTTCAGAAAAGATTTGCTGTGTTAGATATGTTATATAGCCTTTTCTCTTTCAGTTAAACAGCCTGACCTTTTCAAGAAATCCAAATTAGTGTAAAATAAAATAAAATATATATTATTTTCATATGGACCATGTTTGATATTCATCATAGACTGCTTAATTCAGCACCCAAGGAAATAATTCACAATCACTGTTGATGTCAGTGACAGAATTAAGACTTGTGATTCATTGATGGCAACAGGCTCAGTGGAAAAACAGAAGTAAAAAAGTAATTTCAATAATTTTAGTAAATATGTAACTAAGATTCTACTGATCCTACTCCCACCTGTCTTATTTATGTATTTCGGCATCTATACTATGTATACACCTACTGTTATTAACTACATTAATTTAACTGATTTTATCTGACATACTTGCAGGCTTGTTATTAATCTTATGCTATTTTCCTTGCAAACCGTGAAAAAAATTTGTTTTTATTTTCACAAGAGCTGTAAGATCTTTACTATATATAAGTTCTTTATAGAACTTTTATTAATTCCTTATCTTTTATTACACTTATTCTGCCTTTCAACACTCTCCTTGTTTCTTTCTCTAATTTTTACTCTACTAAGATACTACAAATTTACAAGGCTATTGTTTAGTTACTGATCACAAGATTATGGATAGAGTATTAGTGTAACAGTTATCTACAATTTCTAGTTCTTTTGAAATTTAAGAATTCATTTTTATCTTGAAAATACCACTAAGTTTGTTTACATAGCCACTTTCCATAGCTCCCTGGATTATTCTGTGCCATTTTTTTACAAACAAGCTGTTTGATCATGCGATCATTGTTTGCAGAACTTCTCATGTTGCAAACACTAGAATCTTTTAAAAACACTGTAGGCAACCAACTGTCACCATTGAAAAGGCATAGCTGATTCCATGATGTGGAAGAGGGAATGAACACCTCCTGAGACAGTCCATCATTATAATATGTGGCATAATGGCACTTTTATTCTAAACTTACAGAGACTTCTGATATTTTCATCATGGTGTACTGAAATAAAACTAAAAAAACCCACTTTATTATGGAAATCAATTGTTGGTAAAGAGCTCATATTACTTTCTTCTGATAGCTGTCTTAGTTTTTCATTTATTTACTGGGTGTTCTTGTCATGGTTTATACAAGTATGTATAAGTTAATGTACTGAAAAAAAAATGATGCATGTGTTGTACTAAATTTCTAATCATTATTTAGTTACTGAAAAAGAATCCATAGGTATGCTGATCTGGTTTTATGCATATTTGATCAGCATTACTGAAAGGAAAGAACAATCATACAAGTTCTCAATGCACATGAACACTGAAAAAATACTCAATACGTAATATAATTACCAAGTCTTAGAAATTATAGAAATGTAAGTTTGTTTGAGCCTTTAGCTTCTGTAAAACAAAGACTACAGGAGCTGGATTTGGTAAGTTATCTGTAATATTTTATCCTACTAAGCAAATGAATTAAACCAGATAGTTACAGTAAAAACAGAAGAATTGCAAATAAAAGTGCAATAGCCATAACTGGCAACAGGAAACATTTTAAATTGTTTTTTTGAACACTTTAATTTATGTGATTCAAGTCCCAATGGGTATAATGATGGCCTAATCCCATCTCAGACTTTATGTTCTGGTAAATTTCTAATAAAAAATATTTTTGCGAGTATAGGTATATAGTCCACATTCTTTGAAAATCAACTGTTTTTCTTGCATGTTGTTATTGTAGCATAAAATTCTAAATGATATTAAAAACCCCAAGTATTATGTATAATATTAAATTGTTATGAGCAAATAAACAACAGGAAATTTTCTTGTGCCTTTCATTCATGATAAAAATTACACATTTCAAAGGTTTTTTTAAAACATTACTTTTTTAGATAAATGTATATGAAAGACATACAAGAGAAAAAAGAAAAAGGTTTTCTATGCAGATACACAAATAAAAAGGTGTGCTATACTTATACGTAAAATTTGTTTTTAAATAGAAAAGGATAATTTGATAGACAGTTCTACCATAGCCTGAGTTACATACATTAAAAAAAAATATTCTTTTCATTTTGTTTTGCAAAAGAAAAACAAAAAATCCTATTTCACAACTGGAACAACTCTAACACTATCTTAATTTAATCTTCAGAAAAACTATTTTGGATTGGATTGTCTGTCCTCTGTACTATATGAAGCAATACATTTTCAGGGCTAACTGAAATTTCACTGTAAAGCCTTGTTTCTAGGGAAAAAAAAAACAAACTATGAGAAACATGTTATTTAGGTCAAAGTTTTATGTCAGAATTTTGCCTCTGGATAAATTTTCCTAGAGCAGTTTTACCAAAAATGCTGAGCTGGTTCTACGAAATGGTTAGAGAATTCAAAATAATATGCTACACTTCAAATCCTGCCTTTAACACTGTCCCATATAATATCCTTGTCTTTATATTGGAGAGACACTGATTTGACAGAAGGACAACTCAATGGATGAGGAACTGGCTGGATGGTTACACTCAAAAGAGTTGTGGTGATCAGCTTGATGACCAAGTGGAGACCAGTGACAAGTTGCATTCCACAGGGATTGGTATCAGGACCAGTGTTGTTTAACATCTTTGTCACTGACATGGACAGTGGGATTGAGTGCAACCTCAGCAAGTTTGCTGAGGACACCAAGCTGTGTGGTGCAGTTGACCTGCTGGAAGGAAGGGGTGCCATCCAGAGGGACCTTGACAGGCTTGAGAGGTGGGCCTGTGCACAGGTTAGGAGGAGAATGGATTGAGAACAGCCCTAAGGAGAAGGACTTGGGGAGTGCTGGTGGATAGGAAGTTCAGCACAAGCAGGCACTGCACACTGGCAGTCCAGAAAGTCAACTGAGTCCTGGGCTGCATAAAAAGAAGCGTGACCAACAGGGCAAAGCAGGGTGTCCACCGCCTCTGCTCTGCTCTCATGAAACCCCACCTGGACTACTGCATCCAGCTCTGGGGACCTCAACGTAAGAAAGACATGGACCTATTGCAGTGGCTTCAGAGGAAAGCCATGAAGATGGTCAGAGGGCTGGAGCACTTCCCATACGAGGACAGGCTGAGTGAGTTAGGGAGGCCTTATTGCAGCTTCCAGTAGTTCAAGGGGGCCTACAGGAGAGAGGAGGAAGCACCCTTTTTCAGGGAGTGTGCCCAGAGAAGTTGTGGATGCCTCGTCCCTGGAGGTATTCAAGGCCAGGTTGTTTTTTGTTTTTTTATCCAGAGTGCTACAGCACCATAAAAATAAAATAACGTAGGTCATCTCATTCAATGTGAAATGTTCAATGTTGTGAAAACTGTCATTTTCATGTGTGTTCAAAAGTTTTTTAAAAAACCCAACTTTTAAAATATTGTCTACTTACAGACTTCGTTTTTGTTTTCCTTACAATTCTTAGCCAAATGCATGATCTAAATTCAACTACTTGAAATTAGGAAGATAACCAATATAGTAGGTTATAGCATCAAGGGCTGTAAGTAAATAAAGTCTAAAAATCAGGTACTTTAAAAGAAAGGGGGGACCTCCATACATGGAACCTCCTTTGGTTCTGTCTCTTGCTCCTGTTGTGAAGAATATTTGTATGTCAGTGATAGGGCTAGACAATATCTTTCTACCATTTTATTCAGTGTGTCTTTCAAAGAGAATACTTCCACAACCTTAAAACCTCTTTACATTTCTGCAAATCAAAAGTATTCCTTCCAATTCTTTCAAATTGAGAAATGTAATAAATAAAACTTCCAAAATATGTTATCAATCTACAAAGGAAATAATTCATAGTTTATTCAGATGACCCTGTTGTACTTCCATTAAGAAATCTGAAATGTGAAAAAGCTAGAAAACATCTTTATTCAGCCAAAACTTTAAGGCTGGTTGTAACAAAAATTCAGTAATAATTTTCACAGATATTTCAGCAATTTCACAGATTTCAACTATTTGACTCAATAACAGAACATCACAATTCTTTCTCTCAGATTCTCCTCTTTCCAGAGAGGTGGGAAAGTACTTGTGTTGTGTAAACTGCAACACTTATTCTTCACACTGCCTTTGATTTTGTTAGAAATCTGCATCATAGTTAAGACAAAGATGATGCTTACACTCTGCAAAATCCTTGTGTGGTGTCCTAATCATTTGTTGTCATTTGTAAAGGGCTTCAAAATATAATTACAATTGTATTGAACTATGCATTAAGCTTTAGAGTTGACCATTTACAAGGCAAAAAACCATAAACAGCCAGATAACTTTGATAACAAGATCTTTGTTTTTAATGACCTGTAAAGCACCTATGCAGCTCTGATAGCAAAACAAGTTTTACTCTGTTAAACACTAGGTCAACAGTTACTTCCTCTCCCTTTCAGCAACATTTTTGGAGCTTGCAGAATGTAGGTAGTGTTCCTACTGTATTTCCAAAGACAAAAAAAAATCTTGAAATCATTTGCATCTGTTGACCTATCTACAGAAAATCCATATTTAAGAATATGGCTAGAGCACCTCCCCTATGAGGACAGGCTGAAAGAGTTGGGGTTGTTCAGCCTGGAGAAGAGAAGGCTCCGAGGAGACTTAATAGCAGCCTCCCAGTACCTGAAGGGGGCCTACAGGAGAGATGGGGAGGCACTCTTTATNTATGAATGTCTTCTTTAAAGGAAATCGCCTCTGAAAATTGTTAAAATCCATATTCCATATAGATTTCATTTCTCTTTATATTTCCTTTAAAAATAAAGCATATACTGAATAAAATATTAAGGCAAATTTAAAGATTATTACTTCTTCATGAAAATCAATCCTCCTTGAAAAATTTTTTCTCTTAAATGTTTTGTATTGTGTAGCAAATTCTTCTCTGTAGTAAAGATTTTAAAACACAGACATCTGAAGATGGACTTCTAAGTGAGCATGCAGGTTATAGCCAATCTAAAATTAATTTTGATCTTGAGTAGAGAATGAAATATAGAGATGATTAAGATATGCTCAACACCTCTGAGACTCATACCATTCACTTGCTGCCTGAGCATCGCTGAGAAATGTGGCTCTTAGAATTTAAACATTTATCTCTACATTGTAATAGCTTTGTAGTGTGGCAGTATTTAATGAATTGCATTTTTGTAAGAGTTTGGCCAGATGTTACTCTTTCTTTTATGTGATTCTGCTGATTTAAATAGGAAAGTATTCTATTCCACTGCTTGATGCAACTGGGAAAAAATTAAACTGTTGCTCTGCAAGTTCTCTTAGTCCAGAGTTCAGCATCTTCTGCTCTGAAGGGAGTTGAATTTCAGCCTAGAAAAATATATAAAAAAAAAAAGAAAAGATTGTTGCCATTTGAACAACAGAATGTCAAAATCTGCCGTATTAACATTATTTTAAAATATTCAACCCTGAATCAGTTCCAGAAAACTTTAAATATGCTGAATAGGAGATGCAACATAGACCATGTGGGCTTCCAGCAGCAGGAGGCAATGTAGGAGAAAAACAATCAGAAACTTAAAATGTATATTTAGGATATTTTCTATAGAGATTTTTTACAACTCTCTGAAGCCAGCACCTGCTATTTTCTTCTCTTCAGCATTTACTGAAACTTCTGCAGAGCTAGTAAAGGTAATTATTTTATTTTAAATTCTTCTACAATCTCTAGTGCTCTTGCTGTTATATTGTCACTTCTGCCACTCAGCTCTGCTGTTAGGGAGTCTCTTGTTTATTAGGCAGAAAGGAAGATAGCTCTTCTAAAGGTACATCTAAGAACACCTTTACTACACTGTATCACTTGGCATTTCTATTTCTTTAGTCTTTTTTAAGTGACTTTTCTTTGGTATTCGTAATTATTATTGAGAGCTGTGAATGTTGTTAGTGTGGATATAACATAAACATCATGGAAAATAGAGAAGGGCCTGTTGGTGAGCTGTGGCTAGAGTGATTTGATGTCATTTCACTCTTCTCTACTTCCATAAATGAAGGAAATTGCAATAGATGTTCAAAGATCTTTTCTTGGTGGCAAAAATAGAATCAGCTTCCAAACAGAAACATAGCAAATGAAAGAAAGGAATAATCTCAGTCATGGCTTCTAAAAACCCTATAATGTAATGGTTTGAAGATATAAGGAAAGTGTCAGACATAACAAAATAAACCGCAGAGACAGTAATCTGTATTCATCAGTGAAATGCTTCTTTTCTGAAAGTGAAGAAACACATTATGCTTGAATCTTTTCAAATCTGGTTGGGCAATATACTAGGAAGCACCTAATATTGGCAGGAGGCAAGAATGGACATTTTTACCTCTACTGCACTCCTTTCTGAATAAATATTCTTTGTCTGAGTGTTTCCAAAGGTTTGTGATAGTAAATTAAAGGTGACAAGAATTCTACAGTCTTTAAAAAAATGTATAATTCTCATTCTACATTCATTCAAAGATGAAATTGACCTCCAGCTAGACTTCTTACCACTGATCACCATCCTCTGAGCCCAGCCATTCAGCCAATTTTCAATCCACTTCACTATCTGCTCATGCAATCCATACTTCATCAGCCTCTCTGCAAGGTTGTTATGGGAGGCAGTGTCAAAAGCCTTCCTGAAGTCCAGGTAGACAGTATCCACTGCTCTCTACAAGGTCAGTCTTTTCATCATATTTGCACAAGCATGTCTTCCCCTTTGTGACTCCATGTTGACTACTCTTGATGATATTCTTGTCTTTCATGTGCCTGAAAATGGTTTCCAGGATTAATTCCATCACCTTCCCAGGAATCAAGTGAGGCTGAGCAGCCTGTATTTCCCTGGGTCCTTGTGTTGATGAAACATGAGGTTTGTTCTCCCGATTGAAATATAGTGCATTGGTATCAAAAACAGAAGAGCAATTACTTTTTTCAACTTTTACAAAACTTAACTTACTATGAGAACTTTCTTTCGTAGGGCACCTTCACATTTTCTTTTATTATGAACCATGAATTATGGATGCAAACTCAGAATTCTGTCGCACCCCAATTACCTCATTTCCAGCTGACTACTCATGACTGCATCTTGTCTTGGGTCAGGACCACCACCACATGGTCACAACCCCTCTCCCCCTCCCCTCCCGGTAAGATGGGAAAGGGTAAGAAAAAATGGAACCTCGTGAGTTGAGATGACGATGGATTTTTAATAATACCATGCAAGGAAAGCAAAAGAAAAGAGAATATAACAATAAGACAAGGTATAGAATACAATGGAAACACTGATACAATGAATATCTCACCACTGAGGGCTTCACAAAAAAAACAGGGGCCGTCTCCAGCTACCTTCCCCCTATATCCCGGGCATGATGTCAGCATGGTATCGAATAGCCCTTTGGCTATGCCCAGCTCCCAGCTTCTGTGAGGAATTAACCCTATCCCAGCTGGACCCAGGACACATCTGTAACTGAATTAGAAAATATCTTGTAGGTTAATGAGATCTGTTAAGTACACTGAAGCTGGACAAGGGAAACCACAGTTTTTTACCATATTTAATTTATGTTTAATCCATAGAAAAACAGTAACAGGTTTACTTTTCAGAAAGCTTATGGTTTTTAGAACAACTGATGAATTTCCTTCCCTGTCTCAAACTAACAGTACCACTGATTTAAATGTTGTCTTCAGGAGGAAAAATGCAGGTATTCCAGTTTCAGAGGGATTGTTATGACAGAGTGGCAGAACATTCAAAAAGAAGTGCAAAAGCTGTAAGTACCAGTTATTTATTATCTTTATGTACTCACATGTACAAAAAATGCTTTCCAAAGAGAACAATATTTTACCTGGAAACACTCATAGGAAAAAGGGATAAGAAGAGGACTAATTGCTTTCTATAATTACTCTGGGAAAAGTACTCGGTTTCTTTTCTAGGAAAAAAAAAAATTAAAAAGAAAGAATCAGTAGAAAATTCACTTCAAAGTATCAAAGAGGATTAAAAGCATAGCATTCCCATAAAGGAAAAATATTATAAGAATGAAAATGTCTTCAGTGAGTTTTTTGGTTTTTTTTCCTTTTTGAACACACATGACATTCTTTCTACTATGATATTGACAAGAAATAGAATCACAGAATGGTTAGAGTTGGAAGGGACTTTTGAAGGTCATCTAGTCCATGCCCCCTGTGATGAGCAGGGACATCTTGAACTAGATCAGGTTCCTCAAAGCCACATTCAACCTGTTCTTGATGACTAAGGAGCTCAAATGAAAACCTATATGTGGCATTTTACAATGTCTGATTTGTGTACAGTTT
Organism: Syrrhaptes paradoxus; assembly: GCA_013400615.1. Lineage (NCBI taxonomy): Eukaryota > Metazoa > Chordata > Aves > Pterocliformes > Pteroclidae > Syrrhaptes > Syrrhaptes paradoxus. The sequence continues at coordinate 67,220 of VZTO01015033.1, forward strand.
TTACCTCTGGTGCATGGCAAGACCAGACATTGCCATGGAATGATCTTCTGGAGTTACAGATATACTCAGAACTTTTAAATGAAAGAATCTTAAGTAAAGTTAATTTTAAAAGCTGATTTAAAAGTCCTTCAAAGAAAAAATAAGCACAAATCCGCAGATCCTCTAAGGTCCAAATATGCTCAGCTTGATTAAACATATAATTTTTTATTTATTCTAGAAGAGAAAAAGATACATAGAGGAGTATAGAAACCTATGAAGTTTTCCTCTTTTATGGAATAAACCTGGCAATTTTTCGTGTTTCACATTTCTTCATTCTGAGTTTAGGTTTGAATTTTCTCTTGGAATGTGCTAAGGCATTTCTCAGGGTGAAATTCACCTTCTTACAGAGGATCTGAATTAATTTTGAATTATCTTTATTCTAAAATACCGAGCTGAACTTACTATAGAAAGTAAATAAATGTTTCTTGTGAAAGCTATTTGCTTACAGTCTGAGCAAGTTCTTAAAATGGAACTTAACAATATTAGTATGATAATCATTACATTGATAAAATTACCACTAATTTGGTTTTCTACCAAGCAAATTTACACAGAATTGAAAACTAGAAATCCCAATTGAAAATATGTAGCCTAATGCATAATTAGTTCTTTCTAGTCTAGCAGAATTGTCATAGCTATAGGAAACAATGGGAGATGTAGGATTTTAAACTTATGCAACTGCATTTTTGATTGCTACAATTAGTAGGCATTTAGTTAGAGTAGTCTAATGGATGCAGTAATCTAAAGGAGCATTAGAAAATGAATTGTTAATTAGATACAGCAGTAATATACTCCCTGAATACACTGAAAAAGTCAAAATACATGACAGAAAAGTTACTTCAGCATTTTTAGGCTATGAGAGGATTCCCATGGATAAAGAAAAGTAGATATGACAAATAAACCATTCTGATAAGTCATGACCCAAATATAGATAGTTTATCCAACAGCGATAATTTATAAACAAACAATAAAACTTGTAAGTACATAAAATAGTGGTTTACAAAAAAAAGGATATGTGGAAAGATTACGATATGATGACCAGGTCTTGTACAGATTATCTTCTAAAGAATCTACAGTATATGCAGTATCTCCTCCAGGAAGGTGCATTATTGCATTACTGTTATATTCAGAGAGTGAAATTTGGAGACTTCCATCTGTTTTTCAGAAAAAAAACTATTTCAAAAACCTTCACTCTCTTGGAAACTGTTGTGTTCTTTAAATAAAATTGTTACCAAAAGCTTGGCAAACTTATTCCAGGTGTTTACATTTACCATGTCAGAAAAGATACTGTTGTCATTCCCACCAAATATTTTATTGTTTGGGCAGACACCCTAAAAAGCATATCTATTGACAGTGGCTCTACTATTTTCTTCCGCACAACCAGATACCAAAAAAAATCCCCAAATATTTTTCATAATTTCTAGATCACTATTATAGTGAATCAGTTCTATTCTCTCTAAAACTATGTAATCACTCTTATTCTTATGTTAATGTAGCATCTGGTTTAAATATGAAATATCTCATTGTGTTGTCATGTTTCCTAAGCATAATGAAATACACATTATCTCAGGGATTAAAGAGAAAATAACACATTTTTATTTGAATATGTCAGTGCACAATGACAGATAAAGGCATTTTATCTAGTAAATTTTAAATTGCTTATTTAATTTAATATCAATTTACTATCAAAAAATAAATTTAAATGTAATTTAAATTGAATAACAATTTATTTAATTTAATTAAATTAATTTAAATTTATTATAGATTAAATTTAAATTTAATATCAATTTAATATCAAAATACTTTTTCTAAATACTAGTATTTCTTATATTTCCTGGATTATTTGCTTCTTAGAAGGAAACAAGTCAGTGCATAAAAAAAGAAATATAGAATTAAAAGTCTCTGACCCATTTGGAAAGTTCAAATACAGCTTTGCTTTTTGAAATGCTTTTTCAACATCATGGAGCTGTCTGAAAAAAAAAATGGAAATTTCATTGACACTTCACAACTTTCAAAAGTGATGAGAATTCAAGGTTTTTTACAATCAAGAAATAATATTTCACCATGATCCTGAAAACTAGCCAAAACATAGCCTGACTTCAAAGATTAGGTCATGGTTATTCATATACTGAACTTTGTGTATTACCATTCACTCAAAATAACCATTTGCTTTCTCCTTTTGTTGTTTCATGACAACACTAAATCCATATTTGCATCAAAAACATCTGTGTTCTCATTAATCACATTCATCACTAGTCAATCAACTGACTACAGCTCTCACAGACATGCGTTAAATTTAAAACACTCTTCTATTTATGAACTGTGTTGTTAAAACGTCAGGTGCAGGGTCCAGAACCTTCATGACACAAAGCTACTATCTCTCATGCAAAAAAAGTTCTATTCTGCAGTTATCTGTACCTGAGACAGTTATTTAAAACCACCTCATCTAGGTCCGCATAAAGTAGTGATATCCTGCGTTAAGCATTATGTCTTCTATCTAATTCAATATCTAGTTTACTACCAGTGTATAAATGCATTCAGAAGTGATTTATGGGTATAAAATGTACATATGAGGATCAGTCATGATCAATTTCTGGTATAACATGGAAAGGGTCAACAGATACATTTTGGTAAAGGAAAAAACTATTCTGGAACCGCAAATACAATAACCTCACAATGCTATTATTAGAAAGCCAGAGAAAATATTTTAATTTTAAACAAAAAAAACCATTAGGCCCAATCTCTCTGCTGTAAGGAACTATTGACCTTGGATATTTCTGGATGTTGAGAACATTGTCACATGAAAAAATTCTGATTCTTACAGAAATTAAAGTTTTTCATTTTAACAACCTTACTTTGAACAGAGGTTTTTTTCTTCATATTCTGTCTAACAGAGATCTGAGCAGACAAAATGATATTGTTAATTAAACAAACACAACAATTACAATCTAAGATTTAAAGCATCTCAGATGTGACAGAAATTAACCTTTTGACTACATTAACACTGGTACTCTTTTTTGTTATATTTTCAAAAGCCTCGTAAAAGATAGCTGCCAAGCTGTATAACTCTAATTTTGAGGTAAGAATTAAGATATCTTACTACTGCTCTTGTATCATTTCAGGCATCTGTGAAAATGAAACAACAAAAAACAATTAAAAACTGAGTAACAATTTCTTTTCCTTTGTAGACTAAGGTTCAAGGATTAATGTTTGCGTTTAAAATATATGAACAAGGTAGGTAATTTAATAAGTATATAATAATATACTGAGTATAATAATATATATAATAAGCACATAATAGCATAATAAGTCCCAGATCTAGTTTTTTATTTGATATTCACACAAGAAATAATACAGAATAAGAAAGAAAGAAAAAAACAAATCCATAAATTACTGTAAGTGTAGACTTGCTTACAGATCTTTTCCTAGAAGGTAACTTGACAATATATGTATAGGTCTGTATTCCATCAGCAGGAGGTAATGGAAAGGGAAAAATGTCAGCTTTGTTTAAGCTATAAACAAACTATACCAACTGGTGCAGTCTGCTGGGAACTAATATGTGGGTCAGCACATTGCATCATCAGCAGATCTCTTCTTCAGCAAATCCACCTGCTTCAGGAAACAGACAATATGGGGCCCCAGTGTAACACACTGTATTAGTAAAGAGACAGCTTTCTAAATTTGTGGCCTACTTAGCTTTTTATTCCAGATAACACTAACTCTCCTCGAATAAAAGTATTTTTTTGTACCTAGCTGCAGTAAGCTCATCGATTCTTCAATGACAGTATAAAGGCAAAAAATAACTTTCGTGATATGGTTATAATGCAGAAAAAATATCAACAGAAGATGAATTTCATCTACCGAGATGTTACTTTCTACTGAGATAATTGACATCTATCTTGTCCTCCTGAACAGAGTCTGGAACAGATATTGAAAGCGTAGTCAAAAGTTCTTTTACACAGTAAGCTTTCTAGTAATCTTCACTATATAGAGAGTTTAGCTGACTATATAAACACCAACACCTGAGATGTAACCCACATTAACATGCTGTAAGTAATTACGCATTTAGTTTTCCTGCTCTGTCTTGGAAAATATTCTTCTTCATTTGAAAGGACAGGCCTATCAAAAACAGAGAACCACATGAAAATAAAAATAAAAACAAAACACACACAGTCACAGTAATTGGAAGCAGATGGGATAAGCTAAATACAACATGAGCATAAATGAAAACTAAAAGACCTCATGAAAATCTGAAAGTCAAAGCTTGTCTCTTTGGAATAAGCTGCTGTGGATTGGCCTTCAATGAAAGCTCTTGATGTTCAGAAGGGTAGTTCAAGATCTATGTCTTGTGAATTAATCAGCATATTCATATTTTGGAAAGGTTATAAAAGGCATAATACTGGCTGAACATTAATTTCTGAAAAAAGTCACTACTTCCCAAGAAATGAACTGTTTCATATTGAAACAACATACATTTTAAATGTTGATGAACAATTTAGAAGCTATTGAAAATACTCCAGCAGTATTTCTGTTTTATTTTTCATATAATTTCTTTTTTACATTTCAATTTGCATGCCTAAAATCCATGTTGATTGATGCTGTAAATATTCAACAGAAAATGTAACAAAAAATGTTCTTCTGTTACAATACACTATATAATTTTAGCTAAATGGCAAATATTAACTGCCAGTTTTCTGGACATAATTTAGAAATGCAGCCTCATAAATCCTCCTAACCAGCATATATATATATATTTATAGAGAAAGAGAATAAGTAGACATTATGCTTCCTTTTTTCTGAAAAGTTACAGATAAATTGTTTCTTTTAGATTGTGCTCTCACACACACACACACATAGATATTATGCATCTTTGAATTCACTATGCACCAATATTGTTGGGTTTTTAAATCCAAAACATCAACAAGTAAACTCTTATCAGAACTGACAGAGAAATTCAAACAAAAATTGAATTTAACTGGACTTTTCATTACTGAGAACAGGCCATCCACGTATCAGAAGTGAGAGTTAGAAAATTGCAATACAAAGATGACCTTTAGAAGCTATGAGGATAAAGCAAAAGAGTATTTAAAGGCAGCATGAATTGATGGTTGCAAATCTTTATGCTGCTGTGTTTAGCTGGTATATCTACATTTTCTGAGAGATAGAATAATAAGAATGATGAAGAAATCTAAAAACAGAGGGCCTACAATCAGCCTATAATCAGACTATGACTAGATCCCTCCAGGGTACTGTTGTGTAGGTTGAACAAAAAAAATTCCTTCAACCTTTCTTCATACATCACATTCACTAACCATCTAGTCGTTGCAGCCTCCATTCTAAGAACCTTGTCAAGTTTTTCAAGTTCTCTCTTAAAGTCAGAGAACCAAAATCCAATCTGATATCAAGTGTAGCTTAAGAAGTGTTGAATAGAGTGTAGATAATCACATCTCCTGATCTACTGACTAAACTCTTGCGGATGCAACTCAGAATGTAGTTTTATTTTGTTGCTGCAGTGGCATATTGCCAATTTATGGTTTTTATATGATCCATACATAAAAAAAACTTACATATGATTCCCAGTGCTGCTGAATTGCCCAGTGACCATTAAAAAGGGTGATTTTTCTCTTGTACTGTTAACCCCAGCAAAAGTTTAATTCTTTCTAATTCAAGAGAGCACATCTGCCAAGATGGAGACTCATTCAACAAAACACTTCTGAGATCTGGTCAATCTTTAACATATTTATCCAAACAATTGTGGGAAGAACTTCATTACTTAAAACAATTAGCTAGTCCGTCTGGGGGTATTAAGATTTCTTTCTTCTTTTCATTGTAGTTTAGACTAGAAGACTCCCTCTTTTGCTTTCATATATACATTCACAGAATCACAGAATCACAGAATCACAGAATNCAGCTTGAACCCATTGCCCCTTGTCCTGTCACTGGATGTCACAGAGAAGAGCCTGGCTCCACCCTCCTGACACTCACCCTTCACATATTTATAAACATTAATAAGGTCACCCCTCAGTCTCCTCTTTTCCAATCCATAGCTTCTTGCTAGCTATTTATGAAGAGAAGGAAAAAAAAATTAACTCTTTTCTACTTAACCCACGACACCTCTGCACAAGTCACACACGCCTCAGGGCTTACACACGTCTCATACATTCTTTGCACACGCATTGCAGACACCTTCACACGCCTCACACGTGCCTCTCACCTTGCACATGTGTCCAGAAGCACTGTTTGCTTCTCGCTTACCAGTCTCCCTGCTGCCAGCACTGTGGTGAAAGCAGGAGCTGCGCCCTGCTCCTGCTCTCCTGGGGCGTCCTTCCCAGGCCAAGCTGCGAGGAAGGATGCTGTGCTGGGTAGGACAGAGAGCTCCAGGGCTGGAAGCAGGGGCGATGCCCTGAGGCTTCTGCTAGCCCTCATCACACAGGGCTGACACCTGAGCTGCTGGGTGCTGCCCAGCCTCAGATTGTAAAGCCCAAAGACCCCCTGCCAGCCCCCTGTTGTACCCAGAAACCCACCAAGTGCTGAAGAGAGACCTTCAGGGCACACTGAGGGCTTACTGGACACACCAAAAACACCCGAAGGGCCACAGAGTGCGCAGAAACACACCCACAGGGCTCTGGGGAACAGCAGCAGGGGACCAAGCAGTGAGGGGCTGCCAGAAAGCACCTGGAGTGCTCGGCGGGGGGGCCCACAGAGCAAACTGAAGGGTCAGGCAGGCGTCCCTGGGGGCACTTCCACACAGACAGGCCCTCCGGGGCACACAGAGGCCTCATGGAGGGGCTCATAGAGGTGCCAGAGATGGCGGGGACCAATGAGAGATAGACAGCAGCCTGGGGGGGCAGTCAGGACCTCAGCAGGACTGCTCTGGCGGTTCCTCCTCCTCTGAGGCAGGCAGTGCCCTCGGCTGACAGCCGCAAGCGAGGCCCAGGCACCACCGGCACCCCTCTGCACACAGTCCCGGGCCGGGGAGGCGGGAAGGAGGCTGCCAGCCCCTGAGAGGAGCCGTGGTATTCAAAAAGACAAGAGCTGGATTGATTGGAAATTGGACAAAACAAGAAAACAGCTTCTGTGTAGAATGAGCTTATTGTGATGGAGCAAAATTAAATGCTAAATATGCAGGAGCATATGAAGTTTTGATGTATTCTGGCTGATACATTGTTAAAACCCACCCCTTTCCTCTATTCTGTCACCCTCCCACTCCATTGTGGCACTACGGAAGTTTAATGAGCATGAAAAAGAAAAAAACTCATATATATACACATTCAGCAGAAAGGTGTAAGGTGTAATGAAAGAAAAAATCAGAAAAGTACAATGAAGTTGTAAAGGATATACTTTATGTTAAAATACATACAATTTGTTTCACTGCAGTTCTGAAGGTACTTTTCAAATAATTAACTTGTTCCGAAAAGAAAATTAAACTTTTTGTGACTTCCTCCTCTTAAAATCATTTCACCTTCAAGTTCATACATTTTGTTTGTTTATTTTTTTCTTCCCTTGTGTGTGTCTCCTTCCGATCTGTATGAAATCTTGTGGTGGGTTGAAGACAGCCAGCTCTGTCAGGCCTGAATTTTATTTTGAAATATAGAGATAGTAACATGTTGTCATTACAGCTTCTGATCTGTAGCTGTTCCGTAAATAATATTGCTGCAGTTCTTTTCTCAAAGCAGCATGGCAAATGGGCCAGGGTATTCTCCTGTTTCTCCTGAAGTAGTTTGATTTATCAGAGTAGAAATCTCCTGCTGCATCCAGATGACAAACAAGGCTTTGCAGTCCTTCACTAACTCAGAGTCTGTATCAGAATAACATGCACAAACACTCTAAGAATATGCAAGGAGAAAGTTTCATACTTGAAGCTCTGCCAGCTATCAAAGGCTAGGTAGTCCATCAAATTCCAGTGGTCCAAATGCTTTTACACTTAGGAGTTAGAGGTAGGACACCAGCTTTGCATTTCCTTTCATCCCTCTCCTTATAGGAAATGGGATAGGAGAACAAAGTACATCACAAAATCCTTCAACCCTAGAATGATTTACAGCCTAAATTAGGAATAGAGATTTTGTGATCATTCACTTCATTGTGGTATCTATCCATGCTATGAGAATTTAATTGAGAGAACTCCCTTGATGTTTTGATTTTAATTTCATTGTAGTTATAATGAACACCATAACCTACCCAGGTTTGCAGCATTGACTTGATCTTGATTATTTTCTCAAGGTGAAACACATTATATTGTTTTTTAAATGTGTAATAAGCCATAAAGGATTTCTTTTGGGAACACTATGCAATGAACATATCTATTGAATACTTTATTCTTTTCATTGTTTTATTTTATTTCAGTATTCCATAATAAGATCTTTTTTCCTTATTAAAAAAATGAAAAAAAAACAAGCAAAAAAATCTCAGATAGTTTTACTCTTTTATTTTTAATTATTTTTACAAAAGCCCAACCCTAGTGGAACTGGTGTAATTTTAAAATGTCATAATTTTGAAATGTAATAATAATATTCTTTATATACTCTGTACAGAGCAGAAAATAAACAGGAGTTCACGATGACTGTGAGAAGGTAAGTAAATACAAAAATACAAATTCTGGACAACAACAAAACCCTAAGAAATTATTATACCTCATTTTCCAAGTTTCATTTTCTTATTTGAATTTGTGAGAACCACATAAGACTTTCTTGTTCTTCAACACTTATGAAAACTGTAATGTTCATTCCTACCTTGAATGTACATGTTGGAAAGAATATATTCTTTGTGCAAAAAGACTTACAAAGACTGTATAAACCTGATAAAATATTGATCTTATTAAGAATCTGCTTCCTATTTAACATTAGGAAAACATTTAAGGACATTAAAAATGTTCTTAAATAGTGTTTTTCAATAATATTTTTTTTTCTATGTTGAAAAGTACAGATTTGAGGGGAATAACGATGTACTCTTGAAAATAACTGTGGGAAATTATTTTCTTAAAACTTCTCCTTAATTAGACATTTGTTTAATATTCACTTCTTTTAAAGAAAATGAAAGAGAGGAACTGAAGAACAGTTTTAAGTTATTCAGAACAAAACTACAGAAACTTTCTCTAGACCTGGCAGGGCTACATTAACTAATGACAAGAGTGAGAAAACTGTAAAAGAACAGATTAGCAAATCCCTTGTTGCAGATTTCTTCATCCAAATCAAGATAAGTTCTCGGGCAGTTTTTTCAAGGAGAATTCAAGGAGAGAGAGAGAGAAAGGAAATCAAGATACAGGTAGTAGGTGCATTCAAGCAAGACAGTTTCTGGGGTTTAGGGGAATTTTAGCTTTCTGCTTGTGGAAGCATTGTGGCAGCTGATTTGGCTCTGCAGATGTTTAGCAGTCATAAGAAATCAAATTATTTTCAACAAGAGCATAAAGAGCTTTCGCAGAAGAAAGAATTGAGAGGTGGAAGAAACATGTTTGTGAACATGAAGGATTCAGGAGCCTGCAGGGAAATGAGTTTGAAATCACAAACACCATTGATGTAATTCCAGTTCTTGAAAGAAATATTCTGAAAGTTGGCAAATGCATTAGGAACAGGTACAGCATCTACAGTGAGATTTTTACTTCCTTAGTAAAAAAAAAGCTACTGAAAAGACAGGGAAAGTATACAGTATGTATTAGAGCTGAGATGCCAAACTGACAGCCTGATGTCCTGTTCAGAAAGGAGATGGAGTTTTTCAGAATAGTATTTTTTTGTCACCTTTCCAACTTTGAACTCTGCAGACATCAGCCTGTGAAATAATGCAGTGTTATTTTTGCAAGTATGAGTGGGACCATAACACTTCTGCTCAGTAACAGCTTCATTGCTTCTTTGTTTAACTGAAAATTATCAGTCTTTCTGTTAGAACTTTTTCAAGTCAAAAAAAATTTACTTTAAAGAGGTAAACCTGGGATGCTGATCCTGAAAATATTTCTGTGTATGTTTGTCCTTACTAGCAGCAGCAGATTGTCTCAGGTACTCATAAGTAGGTTAAAAATGATACAGTATTTCTAGACATGCAAGAAGTGCAAGTGTAAATTCCCTTTCTGTCAGACATTAAATAAAAAAGTGGTCATTTTTTTTTCTCCAGAAATACTCCATACTTCTAGAATAATAAGAAAAAAATGGTGCACTGCCAATACCAGTCTTCCAAAGGCTGTAATGGAAGAGATGTGTACCAGAAAACATATAAAGTGTCCTTGAGAAAGAAAGGAATACTATAATTATTATGGCATTGCACATCTGAAACAAAAAAACAAAAAACTGTATGAGAGAAGGAAGACCTCTACATTCTAAGTTGTAGGTATAAGGGAAACTAAGAATAGTTCTTTACAGTTAAATAGTTTAAGATTCATATTAATTATTTTGTGTAACTTCTAAGAGACAGACTTTAACTGTACTGAATTCTTTTATGTTCCTCTTTTATAAAGCTATATTTTCACAATTTTTTTTCTTTTGTTTTACAAAATAGTATTTTTGTCATAGTATTTTTTTCATAAAATAAGTAATATTTTCTATAGGATTTAGGAATCTAAATCTAAGTCTAAAGGAAGTTTGAAACTCTTCAATTTTCAGTAATGATCTTAAGGTGAAAATTCTTATAAAGATGTAAAGTATATCCAGTAGATTCTTGTTTCTTTCTTCTATACAGAGATCTGGCAAACACGAACTGCCTTGTTTCTTGTGGTGCCTTTGTTAGCAAAGCAAATCACTAGTTTGAAAAACTTTTGAGACTTACAAAAGTCATGCAAGGTTAGCAAGAGCATGAGATGAAGGGGAAAGGGCAGTGTCACAGAAGAAATGTTTGACACCATCTTCTGAGATGACACCATCTTCTGAGGTTGGTATACTGTTATATCTCAGAAAACAAAATCACAATCACTCTCTAACCCTTTCAAAATGCATGGCACCTATCAGCTCAACAGATAAGGCCTTTATCAGTTCTTTGTCATATATATTTTGTTTCCCTTGAATCCATATATTGAAATACATTTCTGAGCTCACTTTAAAAAATATTTTTTATGGAATACAATAACATTATGTCATTTTCATAAGGCAAATTTGAACACAGAGCTTACGTAACCACATATTAAGGTACCTTTTATAAACGATGTTCTAAGTCTTTTTCTTTTCAATGGTTTTTATTCTTTACACACAACTTTCTTTTTCAGGTTGTCATATCAAAAGGAAGCCAGAAATATCTACTTCAGATATACATGCACAGGAGCAAGTCAAGTTACCTCTCTTTGACCCTAATCTTGCAATAACTTTCCAAGCACATAAAAAATCTTCATATTGTCAACACTGTGCTGATATGTATATTCTTATATTCCAGTGTAACATTTACTGCAAGTCACGTTGTTTTGTTTATTAGTGGAGGTCTGAAAGATACAAATAGTGGTATGATTTTTGGGCACGCACAGACCTGCGTATTCTTGGAATCTATGGGATGATTAACATAACTATGGATTTACAGTACATACGCTATTATTAAATGTGACAGAGAAACCTTAAAAAAACAGACTACTTTTTTTTTGCATTTAAATTACTCTGCAGTGAGAAAATCTCTATAAACATGAGATCTGGATTTTAATCAACACTTTTCTAAACAGGACACAAATAATTTAGTTTTCCCTTTCCCCACCCACCTCAGTAACATATGTAATAATTGTCTTTGGGAACAAGCAATTACATTCTCTGAGCTGCCTGGTGCACCTTAAGTAAATCCTTAAGAATATCCCATAGCTTTTTCTAGTTGAAGGGTGTGATAACTCCACAGCAGTCCTTTCACTTTTTTTCACTGCCAAAAAAAGGAATTTTTAAAAATGGTAAAGTGAAACTCCTCAGTCCTTAAATTCTCTGCTGAATGGATTTTTATTTGCTTTCTCCAATGCATATTACTGAATCATTGACTATTATTAGAAAATAATTCTTTTTTAGTCAAGGAGAGAATAAGTTTGGTGATACCACAACCAAGTTCATATTATTTTTTCACTGTTTGTTGATATTTATTCACAATGAAATCTGGATAATCCTAGTAGTTTCACCTACCAAACAACAAAAATCTTTCCTGAAACAAAGATTTTCTTGCCTTAATCCCAGATTCCTCTATATAATTTCCACAATTCAGAAACTTCTTGGATTATATTATAGTCATCTAAAATCAACAATAGGCCTTGTCCTCCAGTTAGTAAAAGATTTTATTTTCTGCCTTGCTTTTTTTTTTTTTTTATGATGTGTAATGAAAATGAGCATGTGTTATTGGATTTGCAATTATTGCTATGTCTATCAGTAACATTAAAATTCTTCCCACCTACTGACTAATAGAATATTAATATGTTACACATGCAGAATTCTTGGGCAACACATTTTGAAAGTTAATCTCTTTTCCCGGTTTGAACTGGCTTGTATTTTGTGACTTTTCTTCCCTTCTCAAAAACTTGTATATTGCAATGGTCCGAATAATAACCATTTTATTCTTTGGTTATGGTTCTCACTTGAGAATGAACTCAAATATGTTTCAGGAAGCATTTTGCCCTTTATTATGTTCTGCACAAAGATAAAAATATTACCAGAAAATGAACCTCCTATCGGTAAGCAAATCACAACTGGAAGATAAAACTCAGCGGGGATGATCAGACTAGTACAAACTGGATCTGGATACTTTAGTTAGGACAGACCAAAACTACAATCGAGATAATCCAAGATATGGTCCAAAATGGTGATCTGATTAGGAAGTGCATTAATCCCAAAGAATGTTAAAAGAAGACTATGGGAAGACCACCTTTTGAGCTCTGGTCAAAGCTGGAGAACAGAAGTGAGCTGCTCAGCACTTACAGACCAAGTCAGGAACAAGATTAGTTGAACCAAGGGGGAAAAATAAAATCAAGAAAGCTATTCTGGAGTGGGAACTGAAGAAGTTTGTACGTGGTGAGAAAACCAGGAGCTAGTCCTAGTAGTTCTATCAAGCTAAATAGCCAAAAACAACTAGTAAGATCCTCTTGTGCTCCTCTAGAATGGAAAAACAAGTTGTTCACAGCCAGTCCAAAATAAATGGGGTTTATCCTACCCTCAGACTGGTTCTGGCCAAGCTACAGATGTTGATTGCCCTGAAAAAGTCACAGAAGCAGGAAATGAGAGTGGGAAGATATTAAGAAATATATTGTTAGACATTTGATTTAATTAGCTGGAATAATGGTCATGATCACATGTAAAAAAAGAAGGGCAGTACTAGTGTGCTTCTCTCAGAGACTAATAATGATTTTTCAAGATACTTTGGTTCAAACCTAACATTAGAAATGAGATTAGCTATGTCAAAAGATATCAAACAATCTGAGAAAGAAAAAAAGATCATTATAAGTAAGTATGTACATAAAATTATCAAAAATCTCATTGAACTCCCAATAGACAAAGGCACACTCATTTGAATTTGCTCATGTTTCCCTTAATCTGTTTTAGATTAATGGCAGAACATTCAGTATTGAAATCGTAAATCCTTTTTACACTTCAGAGTGAAAAAAAACCTATTCACCTGAACTTTTTCTCCTGCTGAGTATAACCAACCTGGAATTACGCTGAGAGGAATGACATCAGATCAGAGCCTGTTAGTCACTTTCTTGAGTTTCATCTCCTTCATTTAAAATAGGAAAAAAATAAATCCTTTTCAAAGACATAAGTAGCTGCATGACTGCACATATTTTTAATTTGAGGGATTTGTAGAGAAATTAAATTTACGACTCAAAAATACATCCATGCATTCATGAAAATAAAGCATATTATTCATACTACTGCAGAGAAAGAAGAAAAGTTTAGATGTTATTTCCTAAACTAGAAGAATATAGGAGTGCTGAGCTCTTGAATTCTTTATCTGCTGTAAACCAGCATGGCTCTGCTGAAGTCAAGCATACTAGAAATCACCAGCTCATATACCTACATAATCTGGATGATGCGAGCTTTGCAAAAATAAAAAAAAAATCCTCAAAAATGTGTTTTCTCAATTGCTTTCTATCTCATAACTGAATAGACAGTGTCAAGTAATCTTCTGAAAAAACAATGGGAGATTTAGGTATGCAGACGGCCTGAGTTTGTGTGGAAAACCTGGGGAAAATTAGTTCTCCAATACTAAGATAAATTAATTTCATATGTATGAGGACAGGATAAGAGAAGTCCACTTCATAAATATTTGACATTCAAGTCTACTTCTACCCACTTAGCAATTTGGCAACAAACCTAAAGAATATTTTTTCATTTACAAGTATTTTTTCTTAATTTTTATGCAATTTTTCCCCTCTTTTGGGAGTCAAATTTGAAATATCAATAATGTACAATTAATTTAGGCATAATTAGGAAACAGAAACAAACAAAGACATAATGGTAGTATTTAAGAAATTCCAAATGAACACAAAATAGTCTGCTTACTTTTAGAGTCAAAAAGAGGTTTAAGATCTATTTTACAGAGCCAGCTGGAGGCTACGTTTCCTGGCAGACTCTGAAACAGAAATGAAAACACAAGTAGAGACTCAGTCCCAAATAGTCTTTCTCTTGTTAGTTTTATTACGCAAGCAATTAATTTAAAAGTGATGAGGACTTTTCTTACGTGTGAATATTGCAGGACTAGATGTCCATTGACGTCACAGCTGTTGAAAATAAAAATAAATCAAAAAACCTCACTAAAATGTTTTCAGTAATGTCTTTTCCCTCCTCCTTCAGCTGCCTCTAGCAGAAAAGAGTATTTTATTTTCGTATTTGATTGACTGTCTTTAGTCTATTTGAAGACTATTCTGATGATTAGATGGCAGATGAAAAACAGTCTGACTACAAAGTAACATTACCAGCACTTTCTCTCAAATATGCATCCTTAGATATACAAAATATGAAGTTGAGATGAAAGACGTAACAGTTCTGAAAACCTGCCAGATCTTTTTCACCGAATAAGGTTAGACAGCATAGCTTCTCACTGCAACAACAGAAAACACATACAGACCCAGTTTCCTAAATGCTAAGTATCTTCAGCAACTTTTAAAAAGCCATAAATCTTCTGGAGATTTCAGAGTATGATTCACAGCTTTGGACTATGATTTTGCTAGTACTATTAGCTATTATTGGTTTATTTACTCACTTCTAAGCTTATGTAGGGTTAGCTTCTGATATCCATATGCAAATCAGCCTGAATATTCTATTATACTGGAAATAACTTTGTAATAAATATTACTAATAATTGCTTCTTATATATAGAATAGACATGAGACTTCTAGAGACATATTTTAAATGTATGCTTATATAAATACATATAAGGCTCTCTAAGACATAAACACAAGTTTTATGCTAAGGCTTCCTTGTACTTTGGCTTGACAAATTAGAAATACTATGTGGATTTGAATACATTCAGTAGATTTTGTTTGCTGCTTTTACTTCACTGAACTAAATGAAAAAATAGAAAAAAACTGTTCTGTGATTACTGATTGTGGCTTACCCATCTTGACTGTTGTTCAGCAAGTCTCCCTTGCTCCATATCATCCAGGTTGTCCATCTACATAGACCACATCAAAGACAAGTGGTTTTTTTTTTTATTTTCTATGGGGTTTACTGTGAAGTAGAGTCTTCATAATGAAAAGGAGTAGATTCCTATTTTTGTGACCATTACTGGCTTCCTCAAAGCCTAATAAATGAAGAGTAAGTCAGAGGATATCACAAGCCCTCACACTTTATCAGTTATAAAGTGCAAACCAAAGTACTATTGATATTTGCCTTGAACTCTGTTGAACTATGTTGATTTCTCTTCAAAATTATCAATCCATTCTTTCAACCGTGAGCTAGAGTAATTCAAAAATAAATACAATGGATCTTTGTAATTTAATTATATTTCTTATACACACATTGACTACCAGTTCAGGCCCTGATACTAAACTTTCTGTGCATGAATAGTAGACATAAAATGTAGGAAGAGCTGCTACTACAGCAACTCAAGGACAAAATGCTGGGCTGTTTTGTAAACAGGTGACCTGTATTTTAGTTTTCATAGTGACTTTTCCATATTTCATGAGCTGATTAATTGTGTATGCACTGCAAATGATCTTGTCCAGGTCACTGACCCACACATGACTCTAAAAAATGACAAACTTCAAAAAATTAAATTACAAGGTCTAGATGCTGTGTATCACCTGTATAAAACATTTCAGGAAGGAAGGCTGGATACTAATAATATGATCTAAACTCACGTGCAATTTTTGTGATATTAGAATTTTGAAGAGAAAAATAAATTTATGTATTAATAACAGTATTTAAATTTATTTAATAGATTTGTAAAACATTTCTTTTTCTTTTCTGTCAATTTTTGTTAAAAATTTATCACATCTATCACATCAATATTTTAAAAATTTGTATGCTGTCATGACAGGTGTAGATCTCAGGTAAATCTTTGTGAAGTTCTAAGAGTCTCAAATCTTCATCTTTATAAAAGAACAAAAGTGGAGATCACCTTTCTGCTTTTAAATTTCGTAGTGTATTGGGTTTTTTTGTGGCGAGATTATGGTAGAAGGGGGGCTACAGGTATGGCTTCTCTGAGAAGCTGCTGGAAGCTTCCCTTGTGTCTGACAGATCCAATGTCAGCCGGCTCCAAGAAGGACCCACCACGGGCCAAGGCGCAGGCCATCAGCAACGGTGGTAGCACATCTGCAATAACATATTTAAGAAGAGGGAGGAAACTGCTGCAGAACAGCAGCCAGAGAGAGGAGTGAGAATACAGGAGAGAAACAACTCTGCAGTCATCAAGGTCAGTGCAGACGGAGGGGAGGAGGTGCTCCAGGCACTGGAACAGAGATTCCCCTGCAGCCTCTGGTGCAGCCCATGGTGAGGCAGCTGTGCCCCTGCAGCCATGAAGGGCAACGAGGGAGCAGAGATACACCTGCAGCCCATAGAAAGGACCAACGCCAGAGCAAGTGGATGCCTAAAGGAGGCTGTGACCCTGTGGGAAGCCCATGCTGGAGCAGACTCCTGGCAGGACCTGTGGAGCCATGGAGAGAGGTGCCCAGGCTGAAGCAGGTTTGCTGGCAGGACTGGTGACCCAGTGGAAGGGACCCACGCTGGAGCAGTTAGTAAAGAACTGCAGTCTGTGGGAAGGACTCACATTGGAGAAGTTTATGGAGGACTGTCTCCTGTGGGATGGACCGTCTCTCATGGGAGGGGCCACATGCTGGAGCAGGGGAAGAGTGTAAGGAGGAAGGAGTGGCAGAGAGAACATGTGGTGAATGGACCACAATCCTCATTCCCATCCACCTGTGCAGCATATTGGGGATGAGGTAGAGAAACAGGGAGTGAAGTTGAGCCCAAGAAGAAGGGAGGGGTGGGGGGGAGATGTTTTAAGATTTGGTTTTATTTCTCATTATCATACTCTGATTTCATTAGCAATAAATTAAACTAGTTTCCCCAAGCCGAGTCTGTTTTGCCTGTGACAATAATTGGTGAGTGACCTCCCTGTTCTTATCTTGACACATGAGTCTTTCATTATATTTTCTCTCCTCTGCCCAGCTGAGGAGGGGGAGTGATAGAGCAGCTTTGGTGGGCACCAGCCAGGGTCAACCCACCACACATAAGGAGCCAAAGAATACTAGAGGACTGAATTTCTCATTTACAATTCAGTGACGCAAAGCAAGGTTACAGTAAATATAAGTTAAAATATTTGAAATTCTTGACTACTTTGTTTTTTGAAATGTCACACTAAGCTGCTCTCTCACACCCCCTGCTCAGTAGAAGAGGGAAAGACAATAAGATGCAAAACTTGTGGGTTGAGATAAAGGCAGTTTGACAAAAATAATTTAAGAAAACCCAAAAAAAAAACCCCAAAAAAACCCAAAAATGAAGGCTTTACACAGAAGCAAAGGAAAAAAAAAATATTCTCTACTTTTTATCAGCAGGTGGTGTTCAGCCACTTCCACTCTTCATTTTCTTCAAGGCAGTCCTTGCAGTAGGAGAGAAAAGCTACTCAAGATTTCCATACCACTTCAGAGTACAAACAGAATAACTCATAAGATGTCACCTGAGATATCAACAGTTAGAGGATATGTCAGATAAACTGCTACAAATTAGTTAGTACAAATAATGAAACTAGAGTTAAGTGAGAATTGTTCAGCTCTTAAGACACAACCAGTGAGGCTGTGTGCTGGGGCTCTTTCTCAGGTCCTTGTGCTTTTCCTTGGTAATGTTAGACCATAAGTTTCTTTGCATTGTTTTCCTCTTTGCTGCCCTTAACTCATCAGTCTTAATAAAGTTCTCACTTCCATGTAGAACTAATTTCTTCTATCCAAATAAGGGCATTATTTGCCTCTTCCACAAACAGGGTCAACCTTTGTATTGTATTCCTTTTGCTTGTGATCTTCAGAACTGAAGAACAGAAGTTTATGTTACAACTAAATTAGGTTCACATTCTTCATTACAAGGCCAGCTTTCCACCAGTACCCGGTTTGCCAGACTATCTGGCCAAGTGGTTTTTGGGGCTTCAATGCTATCTGAATAGCACTACCTTCTATTGATTCTGTAAAACAAACTTTTAACTCAAAATATGTTGCAAAAATTTTTAAAATGTCTCTGTCTAACGCTGCTACTGAGTCTCTTATTAGTCTTCAGTCTGAGGAGACATATTTTAAACCATGTAGTGAGCAACTATTTCATAGAATCATAGAATCATTAAGATTGGAAAAGACCTCAAGAATCATCAAGTCCAACCGCCAACCCACACCACCTAACTCACTAAACCATGTCCCTAAACACCACATCTACACGTTTCTGGAACACCTCCAAGGATGGTGACTCCACCACTTCCCTGGGCAGCCTGTTCCAATGCCTGATCACTCTTTCAGTGAAGAGATTTTTTCTGATATCCAGCCTAAACCTTCCCTGATGTAACTTGAGGCCATTTCNAATCCTGCTGGCCACACTATTTCTGATGCAGGCCAGGATGCTGTTGGCCTTCTTGGCCGCCTGGGCACACTGCTGGCTCATGTTCAGCCGGCTGTCAACCAGCACCCCTAGGTCCCTCTCTGCTGGGCAGCTTTCCAGCCACTCTCCCCTGAGCCTGTAGCGTTGCAGGGGGTTGTTGTGACCAAAGTGCAGGACCCAGCACTTACCTTTATTGAACCTCCTACAATCTGCTTTCTTATAGAAAGTAACCTAATACTTTTAGGCTTAATCAAGGAAAATTAATATGTTATTTTAAGCCCTACTTATGTTTCATCTGTTTTTTTTCCTCCATTAATCTTCGTTTGCTCTCTATCTTTCTGCTAATCAAATACATTGGCCACCTTTCTGTCTTACATTTCTGCTTATATGTAACTATTTTCTTTTATCTGTCATACATTTTAGGTTCTATCACATTCTTCAAGTGATGGTTGTTTTTTCTCAATTCAGCCTGTGCTTTCACAGCATAATAATGAAGACAACAGGCTCTTATTGTTATTGTTAAATTATTATTACTAGAATTATCAAGAAAACTTAGCAATTTACTCACATTTTCATCTAAGTATTTTGATGGGATTTTACTGGTTTTTGAAATTACTTTCAGATGAGAAACCTGAGGCACTGCTTTAACCCTGTCCATAGTCACACATACTACACATGACTGTGCTAGGACAAATCATAAGCTAGTACCAGGTCTGTGTGTGGCTTCCACAAAAAGAAGGCTGAAAAGTATCAAAATTTCTCCAGTAAGTAACCCTCAGTGACAAGAACAATTTTAGCATAAAGATGAGATCTAAGCTCTCCTTATTCATGTTGATATATTACGGTCATTATGACAAACTTAAATACTATGTTGAGTTACAAGGAACTAGAGGACAGTGGGAAAAAAAAAAGTAAATTACAACTCTGTTATAAAGCCAGGATAAGTTTTTCAAATATAAAATTAAATAGAGAAAATCAAAAAAGGAATGAAATATGTTTTTCAGTATTTAATTTTATAAACTTGTAAAGAACATTGTTATTTGTATGTAATGAGGAATCATGCCTAAAGAAGGAAGCCCATAGATATTAATAATTTGTTCCAAAGCGACAATTTTTAGTATATTGGCTATTTCAGCATATTCGTATTTTGCTTATACTGTATTTAAGATCATAAGAAGTGTCAGAAATCAGTTTCTGATAGAGGCCTGTAACAGCTGTCTTCAGAGGAAGTTTCAGAACCCATAAAACTAAGGCCACTTTTATGTAAGTCCTTAAATCTGAATTCTGTTTGAGTCATGTTTAAAACACTATCACAAAAATAAAGCAAAGAATGTATTTTACGTTGCCTGTATATACTGTGGTCACCATTCACAGTGACCATCGGTAACATATTATTCTCCCCTTCAGATAGGTCTTTAATGAGAGAGCAGAGCTGAAACTGTACAATCAAAATAATTAATCAGTATTTTTCCTGATTGTTGAGAGTTTCAATTGTTATGTCATAAACTTAATAGTCGGTATAACTCTGTTTCAAATACACCATACAAAGGAAGAAATTTAGACTAAAAGCCCACAGCTTTCTGAAGTGAAAAATATTTAAATTTTTGGTAAGAAGCACGACTTTACAATCTTGCTCTATGTAGTTGCTCTAATCATACATCAAGAGGGATACAAACTAGAAAATAATAACTTACATTTTGAAAATACATAATACATTTTGTTTTAATAAACTCAATGTGTTTTAAGAATGGCATATAGCACCTGGTTACACTGTTAGTCTTTTCCTTTAATATTTTTTAGTAACTGATTTTGGCAGTTTTAAAAATCTCATACCTTAAACACTTCAAATTAATATAAAATCTTTATAACATCAGACAAAAAATTCCAATTGCTGTCTGCCTGAAAAATTTAAAGTCCACTTAGAAAAAAATAAGGATTCATCCCTAAAGCAACATTAGTGGACTGTTTTAATGAAGCAATAGAATTACAAAGGTAAAGGGTTCATCTTTATCATTGCAAAATGATTACAGAAAAGTTCTGACAGACATAATAGGCTTAAGAGTTCCTGTTAAACATCTTGTCTGAAACAGCTTTTTGTGGCTTTCATCATCAATAGACATTCCTGAGGTTATTGCCACAACGTTTCACTGTACATAAGATTAGAATCAAAACTGGCTAAACAAACTGACTGTAATGAAAAAAATCTTAATCTAGAAAAGCCGTTGTAAAATGGGGAAATGTTTACATTCGCCAAGAATGAAACCTGGTGAAGACTTTAAACCAATAGCATCCAATTATTTTGACATGTAACCAACTCTTTAAAAACCTTCAGCTGAAATGGAAAGTTTTTAATTGTTTCTCTCCTTCATAAATAAGCTTTGACATTAAGGTATTTTTTTTTCTTTTTAATATTTACTGAAACCTAGGAAAAAAAATGATTATTATATGTGCAACAAAAATAACCATTCAAAATGGGCCCAGCAGTGCTTGGAAAACCTNTTTTAGAGTTTGTTTTGATTATTTTATATGGTGTCATTTCTCACTTCATTTGTAGTTTGTTGATCATTTAATGAAAATCTGATAACAAACAGTGGAGAAAAAAGACACCATTGCAATACCTGTAGAAAACAAGTAAAAGACACAAAGTTGCAGCATTTCCCCGGTTTGTTTGCCTCACTGAGTGTCCTGGCATGAATGGATCTTCCAGAACCTCTTATAGGTGCTAGAGATTTAAAAAAATTCTGTCCTTAGTGTGGTTTAATGCTGATAGGCAGCTCAGTCCCCCCAAAACCACTCGCTCACTCCCCCCACAGTAGGATAAGAGAGAGAATCAAAAGTGAGAAAACTCATAGGTTGAGATAAAGGCAGTTTAATAGGTAACGCAGAAGCTGTGCACACAAGCACAGCAAAACAAGGAATTCATTCACTGCTTCCTGTTGGAAGGCAAATGCTCAGCTACTTCCAGGAAAGCAGGGCTCCATTATGTGTAAAAGGGTACTTGGGAAGACAAACACCATCACTCTGAACATCCCCCCCTTTCTTCTTCTTTCCCTAGCCTTTACTGATGAACATGATGTATGGAATATCCCTTTGGTCAGTTGGGGTTAGCTGTCCCAGCTGTATCCCCTCTCAACTTCTCTTGAATCCCAAACCTACTCGCTGGTGGGGCAGTGGAAGAAATAGAGATTAATTCAGAAAAATTATCTTTCTGTTGAAGACTTTTCTAAGGACTGAAGAACATTTGGTAGATGGTTTGATCAGTACATATCTAACCAGACTCTAGACAATGTTTTTCAAGCTGCTGCTTTCCATCAAAGAGCTTTTCTTTCAGATATGAAAAAAGGCTTGCGAGTCCAAAATCTTGTCTGACTTTTCCATCATGACAGCTAATTTAATAGAAGATGTCTCAATCTACAAATCTATNAAAAGTTTTTAATTGTTACTCTCCTTCATAAATAAGCTTTGACATTAAGGTATTTTTTTTTCTTTTTAATATTTACTGAAACCTAGGAAAAAAAATGATTATTATATGTGCAACAAAAATAACCATTCAAAATGGGCCCAGCAGTGCTTGGAAAACCTGGTCAGTATCTGAGTTTAGATTTGGGTGCCAGAAAAACAGACCTATGCAAATGACATCTGAAGAAAAAGCATTTAACAAACAAAAAGTATAAAATTATTTACATTCATTTTCAAGTACTGTTTATTCCATTTTTACTGCCCAGATCTAAGTTAAATTTATGTGTTATGAGGAGTAATTAGGATTGTAATTTACCCTGTAAATGATATGATATGACCCTAGCTTTCTGGAAGATGACTGTTAATTTATCTATTTTTCTTTAAAATCTTGTTCATAATGACCATCATCTCCTCATTCTGCTGATAATTATTGTTCATTTCTTTGGTTTGTTTTCATCCCTTTTTTTGCCCCTCTAATTAGTATTCACTTTTAGAGTTTGTTTTGATTATTTTATATGGTGTCATTTCTCACTTCATTTGTAGTTTGTTGATCATTTAATGAAAATCTGATAACAAACAGTGGAGAAAAAAGACACCATTGCAATACCTGTAGAAAACAAGTAAAAGACACAAAGTTGCAGCATTTCCCCGGTTTGTTTGCCTCACTGAGTGTCCTGGCATGAATGGATCTTCCAGAACCTCTTATAGGTGCTAGAGATTTAAAAAAATTCTGTCCTTAGTGTGGTTTAATGCTGATAGGCAGCTCAGCCCCCCCAAAACCACTCGCTCACTCCCCCCACAGTAGGATAAGAGAGAGAATCAAAAGTGAGAAAACTCATAGGTTGAGATAAAGGCAGTTTAATAGGTAACGCAGAAGCTGTGCACACAAGCACAGCAAAACAAGGAATTCATTCACTGCTTCCTGTTGGAAGGCAAATGCTCAGCTACTTCCAGGAAAGCAGGGCTCCATTATGTGTAAAAGGGTACTTGGGAAGACAAACACCATCACTCTGAACATCCCCCCCTTTCTTCTTCTTTCCCTAGCCTTTACTGATGAACATGATGTATGGAATATCCCTTTGGTCAGTTGGGGTTAGCTGTCCCAGCTGTATCCCCTCTCAACTTCTCTTGAATCCCAAACCTACTCGCTGGTGGGGCAGTGGAAGAAATAGAGATTAATTCAGAAAAATTATCTTTCTGTTGAAGACTTTTCTAAGGACTGAAGAACATTTGGTAGATGGTTTGATCAGTACATATCTAACCAGACTCTAGACAATGTTTTTCAAGCTGCTGCTTTCCATCAAAGAGCTTTTCTTTCAGATATGAAAAAAGGCTTGCGAGTCCAAAATCTTGTCTGACTTTTCCATCATGACAGCTAATTTAATAGATGTCTCAATCTACAAATCTATCACGGCCCAAGTTGTTAGAATATTGTGAATGCACTAACCATGCTCTTCTCTATTTTTTTTCTTTTCACTGGAACTAGTTGTCATTTTTTACCTTGAAACTGCAAGAGTGATTTCTAGTTCCTAAAATTTAAAGAGACAAAGAGACAATTGTAACTAGAAATCAAAAAGTCCTGTACCTTGTTCTTTCATTTAAAAACAGCATGTCTAGCTAAGAGCCTATAGAACAGTATTTGTAGCAGACAACAGTTTTGCACAGCTACAAACCAGAATTCTACCTTTAAAAATAATTTTCTCAAATTTGGTTTTAAAGCAAGTAGAAAGTGAGTTTATATTTTTATAAAGTACAAATAGATCACTACTGGAATCATACTTAAATTGTGTTTATCCAGACTATCATTTGCCATAACTTGGAAAAAATTAAATCTCTAAGATCTTCCAAGTATCTTCCTCCTGCTTCTCAAATTATGTTAATTATGATTGCACGTAAATGGAAAGGTAATTTTCCTGGCTTGTTTCCTCTGCAGTTTCAGTACATAAAAGACCAAAGTAAAGTTAAAAAATACTGAAGTTGTTAGTTACCTAAACATATAGTTCAAAACATTTTATTTAACTGGGCCTGAGGAGATGCAAGCAACCTGCTAACATAGGCCATGCAAGCCAATAACCAAGAAACTTCATTTCACCTCCTTAGTCCATCAGACTGTTTCTGACTACAATTTACAATTCATGACAAGGTGTACAGCTGAACTTTTTACTGATTTCTCCCTGAGTCAAGAGCTAAATATGACTGTTGATTTTTTCTCTCCCCCACCCCACATTGGTTTTGAGTATATATTATCTTTTATACTCTATTTTCTCTTTTTTTTATCCCTTTGCTAAAATATTTTAAAATAATCATACCTCTCTGGCACAAGTTCTTCTACAATTTCTCCACAATGACTTTAAACCACTTCTTTCTTCTGTTGTTGAAGCATGAAGTAACAGCACTGAAACCAATCAAATTATTCTAGATGTAGCTTGATATATCAGTTATTTCTTGTTTTCCTTAAACCACCACCACAGTAAGAACCATCTATTTTAGCAAAACCTGTAGTATAGACAAAATTCATCATCAATAGAAACAGAGTGAACTGTTTCCCCAAAAGGGGTACTTTCGAGATCAGACACTAGTAAGGCAGTGTTATGAAACTGCATTGCAGCTGCCTCTGTCAACCTGTTATCTACATAAGAAATTACTTGCTTCAGCTGACAATTCATAACTTCTTAAAAAGTGGGTTTGTTTTTCTTTTTTAGATTAAGTGTAATTTGGGAAAGGAAAGAATAAAGAATCCTCTGGCTTGTTAATGATTTGAATATTTAAATGAATATAGCCAAACATGTCAACCTAATTCTATAATCCTTAAACTACAGTAGACAACAGATGGCAGACGGAATGTTAATAGGAGAACATATCCGATCACATTATAAATTCATTCAAGTTCAATAATTTTTAAATTTTGTTATAAAATTAAATATTTCTGGGCATAACTTCCTATATTTATCAGTTTCATGCCCTGATACTATCACCCCCAGTTTTCACAGATCCACAGCACAAAACCTGGTCCATGACCAGCTCTTCTTAAACAATCAGTAAGAGACCTATTCCTGTTAAGTGACCAGCAAAGTATTTTTCATGAATATTGGGTCATTTATCTTTCTTTCTGTTTCTTTCTTTAGTTTAAGTCCTATTTTCACTACACATTTTGCATAAGGATACATTGATGACATTGAAAATTAGTACAACATATTTCAGTATTCTTGAAGTTAAAAGGGAGATGTTTTTGAAAACACATGGAAAAGAGAATAGATCTTCTGATAAGAAGGGTTTTATTGCTTTTTTTTTGGTTTTTCATATTTTTAGGTGGCATATCCTCCTGAGAAATTGGGACAAAACTACAAAAAAAAATTAAACCAGAAAAGGTAAGACATTTTAATGTATTTTAGATGGTAATGATCTCAGAGTCATATCTAGCTCATAATTGTAACAGAGCTCTTTTTCTAACAAGTGTGAGAAAATTACAAATTCATGTTGTGTGGAGGCTACAGCTAGCATTACTTACATGACAGACTTGTATTAAATAAATATCTGTATTTGCATTGCATAACGTGTACAGTGTTGATGGCACAAATTTTAAAAACAATGTATTGAAAAATATACTCTCTCTGCACTGATTGGTTTTTACATAATTTTAGATTTCTTTCACATATACATACACCTATGTTGGGCTTTTCCTTCTATTGTTGAAAATTTATTCAAGCACTATGACTGAAAAGAACTACCACAACTGTGGGATATTATTTAATGTTGGCAAAGGCAGAACTGACAGCTTGGGCAAAATGCAAATCACTGAGAAGTCTGTCATAGAAATGAGTGTAAACAGATGGTTTGAAGAGAGCTGAAGTATTGTTGAATTTCTATTTTAGGATAATGGAAGAGCTCCTGCTTAAGAATTTTTTAATGGAAAGAAGCAAAATAATTTAAAAAGTCTTCTGTATGCTAGATCATGGGAGTCAAATTAAGCCTTTCATAAGTCTTACTTGAAACATGTGGCCAAGATCCTGCAGCTGGCCATAAAAGGCTGGGTGCATCTGCATGGAGCACTGCTAGGTTCTTCAGAGATAAGGAAAAAAGGTACCATGCTTCTGGAAGACAACAGTAAAAGTGACCTCATCTTCTCTGCTACTACCCTCAAACACCATCTTTAAGTGTTGTCACTCATCATTCACTTGAACTTCTTTGGACTTTTCTTGCATTCCTTGCAAATTCCAAAAAAAGTGTACAGCATAAAGATTTGCACTGTTTCTAAAAATTTGTTTCAGTAAGACTGGATTTTACAGAACATGATACATATTAAACAAGTTTCTATTTAAGGTTATAATATTTAGTTACAATTGTGTGCAATAGAATATTGTTATGGTGATGTTCCAATTTTGTGTAATTTTGTAGAAAATGGCTTAACATGCATGTACAGTCAATTCCACACAAATTATAATCAATTCAGCAACACATTTCTTTGGGGAGCTTGAGTGTACAGACCAATTTGAAACATAATAGCTTTTCATTTACTATATTGTAATGTACTGATGTTCTATAGAATTAGCAGAATTTCTTTGTGGTTTTCCCCTCTGAATAACAGACTTGTAAACAAAGTCTAGGGAAGCAGGACACTAACTGGTAATGTGTATCTAAAGTGGAAGCTTATCGAAATAATGCAAGTGATCCTTAACTCTAAAGAAATAGAGAAGGAAAAAAAAATCAACATGTGATTATACTTAGACCAACAATAAGTTTAATCAAGATGTAGATGCACAGCTGAATACAGCTAAAATTACATTAAATTACTTTTAGTTTACTTAAGGGGTTATTGGAGCTCTTCTGTTCTAAAGAAAATCAGTTAACAAAAATTCTAAGTGCTACCTAGACCTATTTTAAATGTAAGAGCTTAATATCAGTGTTAAGTTCAGCTCAGAATCATTCTGTGAAATTAATGTGTGATATGAAATTACTATCATATTTTTTTTCTTTTAAAGAAACATATTATTTCTTAAAAATGCTTTCACAGGACTTTTCAAGACTCTGAAAATTTTGAATAGCTATTGCTCATCTCTGACCTGATCTAGTGGAGAGAACAGTTGGAGAACCCCCAATACCAATTTCTTAGTGATTTTGGACCTTGCACCCAACTAATTTTTATAAGGATTTAACATCTTACCTCATTAATGTCATCATGGAAATTGTATTTCATGGAAGGACACTGGTATATTTCATATTGTAAATATTCTTCTAAACATACCCTGCTTATCTTTTATTTAAAAAAGGCAAACCACATTACCAATAAAGCTCACATACACAATCAATTCCCTTTCAAAGCTAACACAAGAACAAGAATAAGAAAAGTAGCATATAAACAGTGTAGGAGTCCAAGAATCTATCTGCTTCACAGCTTCTTAACATCTAGGCTTTTAGTTTTGGTAACCTGACCACTCTGTTGTGAAATACATCAGGACTCAGTCCCACCAACACTGAATCTAAGAACAGGGAAGTTATCTTGTTTACAATTACTGATACATTCAGGAAAAGAGCATGCTTCTAATCAACTTAGCAATTATTAATACTAATATTAAAGAACAATCCAAACACATTCTTAATTTCCACTTTTTCTGCTAGTGATATTATTGGATAGGAAATACTACCAGCAATGTCATTATAAATGTGAAATGATGAAGTTTGTTGAAAGAACATCCTAATTTTCTAGTCCATAAAATAGAAAATCTGGGGAGCTCACCATATGCATTCAACTAGTAGTGCCTAGTGGATTTGATGTTACACACATCTAGACACACAGCTCAAAGTCAAGGTAATATAACACAATCGTCTTCATATTTTAAACAGCGTTTCATATAGAAATTTGTTCACTGAATTATTTCCATTACAATAATATTCCTTTGAAGATTCTGATATTTAAACACTTCAGTCCCCAGTGTATGCATTGAAGTGTCATAAGAAGTGCTTTCTAAATCAGTCTTTTCAATGAAGAGATGAAGTTTGAGAAATGACAACAGAAAATAAAATCTCAGTTTACCAGACATCAGCAGGTCACTGTAAGAAAAGGTCATATACTTCTGCTCTGTCTAGAATCTTCAGCAAATTATATCACATTTTCAGACTTGTATATATTTCTCTATTGTAAATGTATATGTTTCTCTATTTTTTATATATATATATTTCTCAATTAGAGATGACAAAGCAGCAGACCCTGTGGAATTAGCCATTTTGATTAGTAACAAATGTTAAAGCTTATTTTTTTCATGTATAGATGTTGTGGGTTAAGCAGAGGGGAGCTATTTTTTTTTTCCTTTACTCCCTTCTCTTCATAAATAGCTAGCAAGAAGCTATGTTTTG
>VZTO01015033.1:96319-106844 GCA_013400615.1 Syrrhaptes paradoxus
GTATCATTGTGTATCACCCATTCCCTCCCTCCTCCGGGGTTATTGGCCGGGAGTGGGCTGGGCCTTTGATCATCAGGTGGGGAGGGGCAGAATCACTGTGTATCACATTGCATATTTGTATATAGTATTATTTCCAATATTATTGTAGTTTAGTTATTAAATTGTCTTTATCTCAACCCACAAGTCCTCTTTGCTATTTACCTCTTTAATTCTCTCTCCTATGATTGGGTGGGGGCAGGGACTGTGTGAGCGGGTGTGTGTGGTTTGGCCCCCAGCCAAGGGCCAACCCGCCACAATAGAACACCATTTAATACTCACTATTAAACAGACAATTACATCTTTGTAATAAAGTTTGCTCTGCAAAGGCTAAAAAGCAGTTTGAGTCAAATGAAAAGAAAACCTTGGAAAGTACAAAATTCAGAGCAATGCTCCTCATATTTTTAATTCCTCTTTCCTATTTTTAGTGGTATACTAAGCATGTTTGTGTGAAAGTATGATTTCTGTTTCTCAAGTTGATCTTCCTGCACAGCTTATTTCCCCCTTATGTTAAAAAACCTTTATTTGTGATATCACAAATGATTACTATGGGAATGCTTGTATCATCACAAAAGACTGAGTAAAGAGTGTTGAAGCAAGTTAATCTCTTAGATTCGATATTAATTCATTGACTTGACAGTTATTTATTTTCATGTGTTAATGTATTTTTTCTGCTTTTCTTACTATTTTTTGTGTGTTTCGTGATGTCAATTATCCACTTTGTCTTAAGGAATTCTGATGGGTTTTAGACCACCTACCTTAGACACTGAACTTGCAAGTTAATTTTAAACAACAGTTTAGCTAAACATCCTAAAATAAATGGCAGCATATTTACATGGTCAGAGGATAAAGCTAGTCACAGCTACTTAGGCGTAATTGCCACAAGTATCCAGTTTCAGTTTCACCTGGTTTTCTGCTATATCCTTCTTGTGAATTTGTCATTTGCAAAGGATCCAAGGGGATGGTTCATGTAGTATGTTGTGGATGGCTACCCCTTGGTCCCATGGTTCTTCCCATTGTAGCAATCGGTCTGGCTTCATATTCAGGAGGATTTGTGGGGAACAAAGGATCATCTTCTGGCTCACTGTCGTCAAGATCACCCCAGATGTCTCCATCAGGGGATACTATCAGTTTCAATGTTAGGTAGGTGGGGACCCTGTGTGAACATCATCTTGACCTTTTCTTCCAACTTTTGTCTTTTCTCCTTTCCTTCCTATAACTGTTTCTGCAGCTGCTCAGTTTTTAAAGACAGTAATGTAGTTGCTTTCCTACCTTCTATGTCTTTCTCTAAAGCCTGCTCCTTTCTATTTCTATCCTCCTTTTCTTGATATGCAGCTGCTAAACAGGTACCTAGCATTTTGCAGATAACTCCTTTCCCTTTTCCATCCTTTGTGTGGCCCCTAGCAACTTTAGGTGCTCTTTAATACCTTCTCAATAATGCCAACTGTTACAAGCTCATTCTTCTGAGAATTTAGGACTTGGCTTCAGATTCACTCATAACTCTGTAAATAACAGATGTCACAGATGGAGTCGGAGTTATGCACTTAAGTCATAAGAGAGAAGCAACAATATGCTTCACTGATATAAAACAGTGAGTTAAGAAAGTTCAAAGGCAAATGTGACAGTGTTTTAAAAAGATTCAATGGCAAGGTACACTTGAGTATTTACTGTATAGAGGACAGGGTCAGACAAAACTGTCAGGGAGACCCTCCTGTTGAGTCATGAGGTTCAGAAAGGGCCCCCTTGCTCTCTGAACTCCTTCTCAGAGAGGAGTCTAGTTGCGGCTGAATCCAACCCTAGTCCTAGACTTGGTCAATGGTTTATGTCTGAAGGGTTATAGATGTGCAATCAGTCCTGTATATCACTTAGCTAAGACTTCACAGTTTAACATGCTATTAATCACTTACTGACAATCTGCTGTGGCAAAGAATATCTCAACCTCAGGGAATAACCTTGAGAGGCGTCTCTACTCAAGGGGAGATCCTGGTGTGCAGCCCACTGCCTTGTGGGACAGCTCAAAGGGCCCTGGGCTGACCACTGTTTATGAAGTAAGATGAGTGATTTGTAGTCAGATTTGCACATTTGCACTTCAGTTGGTGCAAGCTCAGCTAGCCCTCAGCTGTTGAGCAACATGCTTAAGATACCTCTCAACTATTGTGCTGTTACCAGTCTCCCCAGAGTCTGACTTCAGCAGGATGCAGCCATCATGACCAGATGCAGCCATCATGACCACTAGTGGCTGCTGCTTAAGCAGCAGGGTGGAGGCTTAAAGGAGGGGGTAGAAGGGAGGGAGCACACTGCCATGATTAAATATTAAGTTTTAAAACTTTGTTCCATGTTTGGGTTTGTGAGTTTTTTTGTTATTCCAGTAAGAGCTATTGCAGAAATCTACTTCCTGAATGATGATTGCTGTTACATTCTCAAAACGTAACAGGTATTTCATTACTTAGTTGCACATCAGAATAAGAAATGAGGAAAAAAATACATAAATTTTAGGTCAATGTAGTTTTTAAGGTTCAATATTTGTTTTCAATTGACACACGATATCTTACCATTAAAAACATATCATGAATCCCACTGTTTTAAATCAGATCCTTTCTCAGTTTAGTAATGAGCTATTACATTGTAAAGTAATGAGAGAAGATTTTGTATTATGCATCAAAATATTCTCTTTTGCACAAAACAATGTTGCTGAGGAAAGAACTCTCATGCAAGGTATCTGACCAGCATATTTCTAACCTTAAGATACATGTAAGTATGTGTAATAACATGTAAGATACATGTAAATGTAATAAAAAATGAAAAAATAATCCACTTGTATGAATTTTTGACTTCTGAAATACAGAATCAGATGACACTCAGAAAAGTGGCAAGAATATAATATTAGTACTCTAGCAATTCAAAGTGTCCCTATGAGACTCAAGAGCTATTTTTTTATTTCACTAAGATTCAGAAAATTTCTGTATTGAATATTATTTTTCAGTACCTTAAACACTGCAGTCTCAGAGTTAGAATGGTACTTTTAACCAGATAACATTGGTGAGGCTTCTTTTTTAGTGTGACTATTTCTGATAAGATAGCTGATCGAAATAAACATTGGAGATGCTTTAGACAATTCTGCCTTGATTTGCATGCTTTAACAGAGACAAATTAACATTTTACCTTCTAAAATTTGAGTTAGATTTTGCAAATATTTACTTGAATGTACTTGCTAATATTGGTCTCAGAATTATTTATAAATTAACTTACAAATCTACTTTTTCTTTTTTTTTTCCTGGAATGGGTATAACATAACATTCATATTTTCTGGAGAGTAAGCCAAATGGCATATAGTCTATACATGTTGTTAACAAAAGGGCTAGCTTTTGACATCAATCCCCATATCTGTTTATCAGCAATTAATTCCTCATCTCATTATTGTTAAATCTTTTTTACTAGAGAAAAAACATTTTCAGAATCAGATTTATTTTTTTTTTACTCTCTATTGTTCTTGGATTTACATTCTGTGATGATAGTGAGGATGTCTCAATGGGAAGGATGTTCTGTTCTGTGAATAACATATAAAACACTCATGCTGCTTTGGTTCAGCTTTTTCTTTAACTATGCCAGCAGTATTACTGTAGCCTGTTCATCAAGTTTAGTGTTTAGTCATAAAATTTGGAGACAATATATGGCATGTAAGATTTTGGAATGCAAACTGTCTATAATTTCATTTTACTTTTATGGGAAATGAAGGGTAAAGTTATGTACATTTTACTTTAGGGTAGCTCTTTTTCATCACATGTTTCTAATAAATACATGCAAGGCAACACTCCAGAAATCAATGTGCTTAGGTGCAACAAAACATTTTTAGTAAAAAATTGTATACAAGAGAAAAATGGATCTTGTGTTTGTGGGTTAAAGCCCAGTAGGCAGCTCAGCCTCACACAGCCACTCACTTCCCCCCACAGTGGGATGGGAGAGAGCATCAGAAGAGCAAAAGTGAGAAAACTCATGGGTTGAGATAAAGACAGTTTAATAGATCAAGCAGAAGTTGTGCACACCAGCAAAGCAAAATAAGGAATTCATTCACTGCTTCCCATTGACAGGTAGATGCTAGCCATTTTCAGGAAAGCAGGGCTCTGTCATGTGTAACAGTTACTTTGGAAGACATACACCATAACTCTGAACATCCTCCTCTTTTCCCTTCTTCCCCTAGCTTTTATTGCTGAGCAAGACATCATACAGTATGGGATATCTCTTTGGATAGTTGGGGGTCAGCTGTCCCAGCTGTGTCCCCTCCCAGCTTCTTGTGAACCCCCAACCTACTTGCTGGCAGGGCACTGTGAAAAACAGAGAAGGTATTGACACTTCACAAACACTCTTGAGCAGTAGCTCAACCACTGGTATATTATCAACACTGTTTTAGTCACAAATCCAAAACATAGCACCATACAAGATCTTATGAAGAAATTAAGTCCATCTCAGACAAAACCAGTACACATATTTAACCTTCACCAGGTGAGGGTAATGAGACTAATATTCCTATGATTTACAGGGAATATTTGAAACAAACAAACAAAAAAAGCATAGCTGGGGCTTAACAAGTTTCAGGATTGTTATTCGCAACATATATAATAAGAACAACCCAGCAGGGCACAATGAGATAACACATACTGTTATTAATGCGCAGGTCTTACAACTTATTTTTGGAAATGGTTAAGGTGATTTCTATGATCAACAAGATGAGGGACACTAGAGGAATCATAGTTTATTTTAAGTTGTACCACAATATTGTCATTTGAAATATCTAAGTACAGTAGCATATTTCATACCAACTCATATTTTCACAAACATTTAGTTTGTTTCTTTCTGAAGCACCTCCTATATGGTACTGATCATCTTAATTTCTAATTAGGGAAATAAATAAATAAATAAGTAACCTATGGAAGATATTAAAGCAGTGATGACTTGTGTTTCACACAAGAAGGGCAAGAAATTTTCTTCTCATTTCCTACAAAGTTTTCATTGGTATCATTAGGATCTTCATTTCCTGAGAAGCGGTGACGGATTTTCTCTTGTAGTACTTACTGAGCATGGTATAAGTCTGTGAGGATTATCATGGAGACTGTTTGTATGCACACACATACAAACACAGATATCTACAACCACTGTTGTCTGTTAGCCTGGTAAACAAAATCCAAGCAATTATGTGATTTTATGTATCAAAAGTACCTATCTGCTCTTTTTCTACAGGGATATTAGTCAACTGTCACTCTTCACACTCTGACAGAGACAACCCAAAATACTGACTTCCTCTGTCGATTATTTTTTTCAAGCAAAAAAGTAGGCTTGAATGAAAATACACAAATATCTATCAGCTCAATGGGGGAGGGTAGGTCACTGCCAATCTGTTAGAGCTTATACTTGTAGATAAAATATTTACAGGAAATAATTTTGTCTTCAACAAAAACAGTTCTCACTCTTGGATAGCTGAAAGTAATGGGGTTTCTCTTTCCAGATGACTAAACATTAACAGGAGATTGTCATAAAAGCAAACTTTTAAAGCATTGCTTCTTGTGGATCACACTTGGGAAATGTCAGGTCTGAGTTCACCAATGCCTTGAGAGACATGACCAGCCTTACCCTGGGCTGCCCCTCAGCCTTGCCCAGGGTCCCAGTCTCTGCCTGTGCTGTGCCCATTGTTCTGCCTGTCACCAGCCATGTTGCAGCCTGGACCTGGACTTCCTGATCCAAGCAGGAATTTAAGCCCATGAAATGAAGAATATACAGGTATTGCAGAATCCCATCTACACATAGTTATGCTGGTTTCAGTGTCAAAACAATCTTATTTTATTTGATCTATAATTGTGTCTCCATAGCCTAACTGAATACAATCTTTGCAAAAACATGAAAACAAACTTTCCACATCTAACCCATAGGTTTTCAGAGAGATGTTTCCATGTCGTTATTTAAGTTCAGTATGATTTTCATTTTATTTTATTATATTTTTAAGTTTAAAATATTTTTTCCACCAAGGAAAACCATTTACTGTGTAAGCGACATTTAAATGGCAAAATACATAGTAAGTTGAAAAACATTTATCAGAGGAAAGACATTATATCTTGTGTTATTTTCTCCTCAGGTTTATAGTCAGGAGAAAAATTGTACAAGCAAGGAGAGGAAGAAGTGTTAAAAGGGCAGCAGTGGCAATGAAAGGCCTATGGTAGAACAGAATATATAACATCATGCAAAAGTGGGAAGCTTTTTACCAGACAGAGAATAAAAGAGAAAGAGAAGAAGAAAAGTCTGGGGAAAGGACAAGAAAAACAGTTGACTCACTTTTCCTGTTATCCAGTACTAAAATAAAGCAATTTAAAAATTTAGATCTGTTTTTATTGTCATATACAATGCAGCTTACATACACTAAAACCTTACCCATTTTTATACAATAGTGAGTAAACTAGTTATTGTAGCTATTCTAATACAGGAAGGTCTTTCAGGCTGTTACTAAGCCCTTGCTAACAAATAATGACTAACATAAAGTAACATAATGGATATATGGCAAAGGGAGAAAAAGTTAACTATACCTATAAAATGTATAAAGTGTTTTGCAGTATTATTTGCTGCAATGTCAAGTAAACATTAACAAATGCTACAGTTGCTGACTATAATGGTATTTTATGGATAACTTTAGTAGAAGAAGGAATTGATTTCTATAAATAAGAAATTACAATGCACTGTGGTAGCACAAATTTGACCTTGATTGAGCTCATGATAAATATTACTTTTTTTTCATTATTTTCTGCTATTTCTAAATGTAGAGCTAATGAAACATACATGGGAACTGCAGGATATGTTCACCCACAGATGTGAAATTTGTTATTTTGGCAGTTTGTTGTATTATTATTTGTATTTCATTGTAATGTAACTATTAATTCTCTAAAGTTCTACTGTTTCAAAGAGAGTTGAGGATGTTCAACATTTCATATTTTCATGAATGTAGAATGTAGAGTAAAAATAACAACGGTCTTCTGCAGCATGACTGTGTTCCTCTGTATTAGTGCATTAAGTAGTTACAAGTCTTGTTCTTGGTTTTCCACCTCACTTGCTAGTAATAAGAGCTTATTTAGCAATAATAAGTGCTAGAAGATAAGACAATATATATGGAAAAATAAAAGTAATTAATCAGGTTTATGAAATTTAACAAACTTTTCCTTAGTATAACAGCATAAAACATAGAATAACATAGCATAACGACATAACATAACATAACATAACATAACATAACATAACATAACATAACATAACCTCTTCTACAACATAACAGTTTTCATTACAGGGCTTTGCCAGAAGGTGCTATACCTTCATCAGAGCAATGACACTTTGATAAATCGCTAGTGCAATACATCATCAAGGAGCTGCATAGGGTGATGTATTGGTGTAATACATCAAAATGCCACTGCCCCTGAGAAGTTTGATCCTGCTCTGTTGAAGCCTGTAGAATATATCGAGTAAAAAGAAAAGAAGGATTAGGACCATACTATGCTTTATACAAAATGACTTTTATATCCTTCTTTTTCATCTTTTAAAAAATCTTTTTGATTTTTCCACATTTAGTGTTTTCATTTAGTATTTAGTATTTAGTCCTAGCAGCGTATGCAGAGCTTTGAGACAAGCTGCAGCTGTTGCTGTTGCTTTTATGATTGAACATCAGACTCTTCTACCATTCTTAGGGCATCTTTCTGAAGAGATGTCATTCTAAAAATTAGTTGCCTATCAGGCAATAATTGACTAGTGTCTGTATATGCTTCCGTTGTGATATATTCTAATTTTGAGCTGTGGAACTGCCTTTTTCCTCTGAAGAAAGAGAAAAGGATTTTCCTTCTTTGGACTTAAAATAACTGGTTCAGGATCTTTCCAGCAGTGTAATTATGCAGACCTTAGTGTTACAAAAACTCCATATATTTACCCACATATTTACATATGTATTTTTCCTCATGTAAAACCTAATTTTAGTTTGTTGTGCAATAATTATCACCAGGTTAAATGCACCCCAGTCAGTAGAATTTGAGGGCTGTCACTTAAGTCCTTCCCCAAACACTAAGTTAGATTTCTAATATGATTTTTTAAATAACATGTGTGATATATGAATATTTTCAGCAACAGCTTTCATCTATAAAATATTGTATATCTTGTTGCAGGATGGACTTCACTATATTTTCTAGTTTATGTAGAGGTGAAAACCTAAAAAACTTACATATTGCAAAAAGTTCTCCAACAGTTTCCTGTTAGGATTTTCAAACCTGAAAGATACTATCACATTATGAAAATATTTGCAGCTGAATGCATTCATACCTAAAGTTTGGGGTTTTTTTTATTTTTTGTATCTGTAGCAGTAAATTTCTGTAAAGAATATAATTGCCAGACATTAAGTCAAAGGAAAAATAAACATTGAAATAGGAAAGCTATTGAAGTGAAATTCAGAGAACTTTTGAAGCTTTTATCTGTAATACTTACTTGCTTTCAATCCCTACTCTTCAAAAAAACTAATTGAAAATGTAGTCATTTATAAATGGATGGAACATTTACTGAGCAGTCTTTGAGAAACCAATGTCTTAATTTTTGGATTCCTGGGAACTTTCAAATCTCTCAGTTTTCTAATTGCAAACTGCAACAAATATGCTTTAATATGCTTAATTTTTTTTCCCCAGAGACAAAGTAAAGAAAATTAATTTACGTTTATAAAAATTAAAGAAATATACCTTTTTTCTGCTGGGACTCTTTGGATATTGAAACTATAGGACTGAAAAAATGTGTTTTTCCTAAGTTTGTTTGTGTACTAGATAGCATAAAATAAAAGCTTACCTTATAATTTGAATATCTGAGCCTCAACATGTTTTAAATATTATGAAGAGAAACCCTGGTTAACAAGAAGATTTGGCACATACAGTAGCATGTTCTTTCTAAAACAAATAAGAATAATAAAAATTACTGTAAAAGGAAATATTGCATTACTACCTCAAGATGCTGGTTACTTTCATAATGAGTCTAATGAAAGCTACTTAACAATGGGAAACTACAGTTACAAATAACACATGGAGGAAGTCCACTTACTGTCAAAGAGGTTTACTAACAGATTTATTTAATAGGAATTGTGCATGTTTTTAGAGAGGGAATAGGAATTAGAGGGAAAGATGGGTGATTTATTCTTGTTTCAGAATTTACATAAAAAAAAATTAGTTGTTAAGAAACTGTAAGAAAAATAACCTCTTAAATATCAGTTCAAAAGAATACATGTCATATGACTTACTTCTGGATTTTGAACGACAGCAATGGAAATTGAGTATATAACTCATAAAGACAGCTCAGAGACGTTGAGGCTGTAAAACCTGAAACATGTTTAACAAAAAGTGAACTTCTAAACAGATGTAGTTAAATCAGAAAATCCTTTTCTGAAGGTATTCTTAAATTTAATTGCAGATATCCTGTCAGAATCAATTGGTGTGGTCATCAAGGACTGGTCATTCAAGGATCTTTTATCAATGTAACTGCAACATTGATATCTGAATATAGGACAAAATAACAAGTGTTCTAGCCTTAAATATCAGTTTCACAGACAAAATTCACGGCCAACAAACAAAATTAATGCATACAAACTCATGCACAGAGCTGGAGGGGAGCAGAAGCACCTGAAAATTAAAAAGAAATTATGAGCTGCAGGAAAAATAGGCAACATGCATCAATGACATTACCTAAGTGAAAGAGTAGGACAAGCTCTTTCTCACAGTGTCCCTTGATAGCAGAATGTTAGAAGAGTAACCAACACAAAGGAAATCTATAAGGAAAAAAAATTATCTACAGAGTAGTGAGTTTAATCATTGTGGAGAACAGAAGATGATCTAGAGAAGTTTCACAGTTTTCAACAGCCTAGAGGAAAGGGCTTCTCAAAAACTTTGAATCCATGCTAGCAGTTTCAATGTATGATCTGTAGAAATTGGCTGGAATTTATACTTCAGCAAAATAAGAGATTTCTTAATTAGATGTTAACATCAGGTGGGAGATTTTTAAAAAGCAATGGCAACTTATTTAACACTGAAGTCAATGGTAGTTTTACCATTGTTACCAGTGAAAGCAAAATAAGGCCACACTAAACACCTCTGAAAATCATAACCTAAAGTCTTATGACTGTCTTATTCTGAGTTTAAAAGCAATTCAGTACATCTTTAATGTGAATAATTACAGAAAAGTTTACACAGGTCTATCTATCATGCTGCTTATTTGCATAGAGTTTTCGGTAACTGCACAGGTATTTCAGCATATATATATATATGCATACATAATTCAACATGTATATTACATATATTTTATATGGAAGTATACTTCACTTAAAGAACAAAGTCATGAATCAGTGATGGTTTTAGCAGAATTAATATTAAATAAACTTTCTGCTGTTCAAACTTGCAAAATTTTTAAAAGTTAAGTGTGTTCAAAGAGCAACAAGTAAATT